>CABFWB010006124.1:19525-36579 GCA_902151455.1 Timema bartmani
GGGGGGGGGGGAAATCGGCATCGATTACCAGCAATATCGGTAACAAAATATCGGCATCATCTGAAAAAGGGCTCATTGGTCCAGCCTTACTTTTTATATATAAATTTTAATATTCTGAAAATTGACACCTGGACACGGGAGTAGAACCCGGGACTTTGGCCTAGTACGCAAATGCTCTAACCACTGAGCTATCCAGGAATCGTCCCGTGTCCAGATTCATTCTTCACTCATATTTTAAGGCAGAGTCTATGATGGACGTGCGGAAATCTCCAGCTACAAATGTATGTTTGATTTTTTAAGATCACGAGCTATCAGATAACGTAGCTACTTTCGACAGAGCATTAGCGTTCTAAGCCAAAGGTTCCGGATTCGATTCACGTTTCCAGATTTCATTTTTAAATGTTCAGAATATGATATTTAGATGGAGTAATCCTCACTAAAAGCATAAATAATAGCTTTGGCTAGTTGATTATTATAAATTTTAAGTTAAATTGTTCAAATATATTTTACTAAATTAAATTTAAAAAAATTATAAACTACCTTAAAATTTGTTTTTATTTGTAAAAATAAAAACGTATTTTTATCATGAAAAACTATTCCCAGATTATTATTTTGAATTCGATCTTTAAGGACAATTTCCAAAACCTTCAAATTTTGTTATAGTTTGTTGAAAGTAAACTACCCTAAAATTAATTTATTTTATATAAATAACGCTACATTATTATTATTGATATGCAAACTAGTCCAAATTCGAACCATATCGCTGAAACTGTTTTTTAACATAATCAAATAATTTTTAAAAACAGTCATCAGTAAACCAATAACCGAATTTCCTTCCTCAATAACAAGTATACAGCTTTATTTGTCATGTTCATATCAAACACTACCCAGATATATATTCTAAGCAAAATTGTTTTAAACATTTTCAATATAATTTGAATTTTCCAAAATAGCTTCTTAATAAAATACCCTTTATCGAATGTTTTACAAAAATAAAGTATTCATGGTTATTTGTTATGACTCATGTCAAACACTCAAGAAAGATAGCTAATTTTAACTAAATCGTTAAAGCTATTTGTAAAATATTTCAAGTTCTTGAAAAATCAGTCAGTCAGTCAGCCTTCAACGAATTTTCTTCCGAAAATAATTTATATATAGCTATTTGTCATGTCAAACAAATCTTAGATATTCATTTTAAACAAAATCTTTATGGCTATTTTCAAAAAAATTGGGCTTCAAAAAAATTACTCATCAGTAAACTACCCTTAATTGAAGGGGTAGGGTAAAATATATGGTATAGTCCTATTATATATATAAAAGTTTGAACAAAACTCATCAAACCGTTTTGGATCCGTGGCCAGGAACAGACTTATAGATTGACGAATATGGGTACGGACAGAAATGTAAAATCGACCTTTGTTTGGGCTCGTGTTCACATAATTTGTAAAAATTGGTTTTAATCTAGAGATCGATTTTATTACGATCACAATCCTTTTTCTTGATATGATAAAGTAAAAATTATGTAATTTAACTTATATTTTACAATAAATATTTTACAGTACATTTTATATTTTAATTTTATTTTCCTTAACGCAGGAAGTGTAATATATTATTATTATTATATTATTATTACATTATTATTAATATTATTTCAGTTATTGTTATTGTAGTTATATAATATAATTAGAATTTAGTTTAGGTGATATCATTTCTAATAGCCTTTTCATTTGTGTTTTTCCTGTGAGGTCACAATGTACCCCAAAAGTAGCAATAGTTATTAAACTAACGTAAGTGATCCAATGTTAATCACCCCTGAAAGAGAAACGATGACTTCTACACTTGTAGTGTACACTCAATGGGTGACCCACACCGGTGGGCACACCGACAAAGGGGTTGGTCTCATACGGTCTTATTTTTCATTGGTGTGAGAAGTTGGGTCTCGAATCCCGGATAAGTGTACTGAGGGTGTTTTTTCGCCTGAAATTGTTCCACATTCTCCCTCTAAGCGAATGTTTATACATTTTATCTTAAAGCCCCCACCTTCAACATCCCTACATCATTAGGGCAAAGAAGCCGATAGCCCAGACTGGTATTAATACGCAACGTACCAAAAATAAACTGTAAAACACATACTTTTTATCTAAATGATTATTTCTAATATTGTTTGTGTGATGAAAATGTTCAAACGGGCAAGTCCACTTGAAAATTCATGAAGCGTGTAGATGTTTACTGGACTAAAACCACATTTCCCCGCTGCATCGCTTCAGTACTCTCAACAATCTGCTGAGCAAAAAATAGTATATAATTGATTAAGTGTTGGCGAGGCTAGGGATATTAATGTGGATGATAATATTAAGCGCACCCAAACCATTTTGGCCAGCACATGTGAGGACAGTATTGCCACTCATATAAAAGCGATTTTTTTTTAAACTTTAAAACTTTATTTTCTTTCCCTTTAATTGTTGTAACCTTTATTAGCAGTGACTTGAACTGTCTAAGCGACAGATTCATGGGAATATTATCATAGAAAAAACTGTCAAAAATGTAAATCCATTTTTTATCTGCCAAAATTGCTATCATTTCACTATACTAATAACTAGCATTTGCCCGCAGCTTCGCTCGCATTAAACAATATATCAACACATTAAACAACTTCAAATGTTAGAAAAGAATGAAAGTTCAAGAGCAGTGTTTTTTACGCGTATTAAGATTCAAAAAGAAACATGGAACCCGGCTCATACCACGTGTCATCTTATGTACCCGCAATACCAGCCAGGACGTATGTTCACTGCTTACACCGGGTTTTTTCTACACTACTTTTCTCGCTGGTGAGCTAGCATGATAGTTTATAGATTACCATGGTTATCTGTAAAATAAGAAGTACAACAGAAGAAGTCCGTCTTGATCTAATGAATAGGCCTACTTCTTTGCCTTACTAGAAACGAACAAATGGACAGACAGACAAACATTATATATTTGGCAACCTTTCATACCAGTAATCAGTAATTAGGCAGTTTAATACTTCAGGCTCACAATATGTGTAGTAACAAAAACTATGGTTTCCCAAATAAAGTGGTTAATATCAAGAAATTTTAATATTATTCTGTAATTATTACTCTTTGGATTGCAGCTGATTTGGCAATCAAGTAAGACCGGGAAAAAAAATTATTATATATTCATCGTTTGTTGGTATTTCCAAACCCCTAGCTGCCAAGGAGACTTAAAAGAAGATTTATGCATTAAAAGTTAATATATTTGAATTGTTACAAATTCAAAACGAAAACGCAACTACACTAACAGTCGGTTTTTTTCGACACTGCCTCACTCGCTCATGAGATAGCATGATGGTATATAACTTATCCTTTATTCTTAAATTAAGGAGTACAACAGAAGTAGTCTCATCTCGATCCGATGAGTACTTTTTGAGTTTACTGGAAACAAAACAAACGGAATTAAATTGAAAGTACGGACAAATTTACAGTTTTATTATAATATAAATTATTTTTCAGATATTGATAATGTCTATCAAACGTGTCAATTGTATATCACATTACTTGACATATTGATATATTTAAACTGTTTTAGTGAGCTATTCTTCCTCCCAGAATCTTATGTAGCTCAGCGCTTGCCTGTTAGATTTCTGAACGTAGACCGATGTTCAAATACTTGCTAAGGTTGCTATGATATCAGGTATTCTCAATAATCTCTCTAGATAGATTTTCTTAAACTTCACACTCCTCATTCTGCGTACTTACATTATAGAGGAAAAATTTCCTTCAGCCCAAATGAGCGAAAAGCATGTTGCAAAAATAAAACAAATGCCAACTCAAAGGAAACGGAATAAGGAAAATTAATTTTAATAAGATGTGTATATAACCTTCGGGGTTTAAGTCTAGAATGTAAAACACAAAATGTTTATTACTGTAGATAGAAGATCAAATCCCAACGAGGTGTACTTGATTATTTACCCATGTGCAATTTTTTAGTTTGGTTTACCCATCCTCTCTTCGCGCTAATGTGGGGCTCACTTTCACTAAAACTACTATTCTCAACCTCCTGTCCCTTAAGTTAAACAGTTGACAGCCTTGGAGTTAAATGTAGTGACACAAATCAAATAACCCACACTGTTGATCACGTGTACAAAGGCGTCAGTTCTCATCTTGTCTGGTTTACCCTGACACAGGTTTTGGTTCAAACCCTGACCCTCTCCCTCCACGCCAATTTCGAATTCTAAATCTGACTTTCCCCATTAGTATATAAGTGCGATTATCCTAGACTGGAGAAAGAGTACAAAAAAATAAAATAATAGGACACCTGGTCGAGCTAAGATGCCTTCCGGGATCAGCTGCACTGCTGAAATCATAAAAATATTTTTATTGATAACTTAGATTACAAAAATAGATATGTTGGTTAAATAAATAAATGCCAAAATAATTATTTATAAATTATATGTTACAAAAAAAATTTGAAATTATTTTAAAAGTTTGTGAATCGGTGAAAATGTAAAACATGAGTACAGTGTTTGATTCTTAGTAAAGTTTAATATTTGGGCACGTGGATGTGTTTGTTAAAATTTATGTCTACTGCAGATACAAAATTAATATTAGCACCACGTCTTACTACCCGTTCGGGTTATACGCACTTACGCTAATGTGTAATGGTAGGGTTATTGTGAGATGAAATGGAGGACCTACAGTTTAACGTGGAATCCGAACCACGGTGAATGCCTGGTATTCCACATATTCACAAGTTTGTGATTAATACACATCTTGTCAGAGGTGAAGTAAGTGTTTGGCGATCAGATAAATTTGTGCCGGGACCGAGGATTGCTCGCCGGACCCCTATTGCAGAAATCCAACACCTTACCCCTAAACCACCAGGTCACCTCTGATCCAAAAGATCTTGGTTCTTATCTAGAACCGGATTAAAATAATAATAATGAATTTTCAACAGCTCCGTATTTATACCCAAGTAATTCAAACGTTACCCGCCTCGGTGGCGTAGTTAAGTAGCTAACGCGCTAGTTTCGTGTTGAGCAAGACTGCCGAGGACGGGGAGATCGAGGTTCGAATCTCACTCGGATGAACTGGGAGGGGTTTTCCTAAATTGTTTTCCACTCTCCCTCCACGCAAATATGGGTTCACTTCCTCTATATTCAACCTTCCCATTTCCTAGACCATTAGCAAAATTAGTACTTTAGTGTATAAACCGAACGGGTAGTAAGACGCGGTGCTAAGTATATAAATTTAATCGTTGCAGACGCTAGAGTAATTTTAATATTTTTCACCACATCTAACTACCCATGTCCGCATTTAATTAATGGGATTGAGATGAGAGAGGCATAATCGATATGAAATGTTCCCTCACTTACATGGAGGTAGAGTGGGAAACTATTATGTTTAGAAAAAACTTCTCAGTAAGCCCGTCAGGGATTCAAACGCTAACCTCCCCTTCACCGGCAAACCAGATTTAACCAGCTTGGCGTTTAGTCCAGCGATTCTTAACCGCGGGGCCTCAAAACGTTTTTATGGGGGCCTCAAAAAAAATAATTTAAAATGTTATTTGCTTATTAGGGAAGCCAATTATCTTAATTTTTACATTTTGTAAGAAAGAATTCGAAGATCGTAAGCATGTAAATACAGTAGACTCGATTTTCCGGGATAATGGAAAGGGGGTGAAGCACGGATAATAGAAATCAAGGATAGTACAAATAATCTCCATCTGCTTACCATCACCATTCAAAATTTGCTGCCCTTTTTTTCTACTTATTTATATGAAAAGGGATTTTCCACAATGGTAAATATTAAAACGAACCATCGAAATCGACTCCAAATCGACTCTTGCATGCGAATAACATTAAGTAAAACAACTGAATCAAGAATAGACAAATTATTGGAAAGTGTTCAACAGCAGAAAGAGGTCACATTAAATACATCCAGGCAAGTTAATTTATGTTTTTTTGTTATTAATTATTAGTCTATAATCAGTAACCAAAGCCACTCTTTTAGAATGAATCTTAATGAATAATATGTTAGTAAAAAATAGGGGGGCCGCGAATATACTTTAGGATATTTAGGGGGCAGCGAGTAATAAACGGTTAAGAACCACTGGTCTAGTTCATTTACCCACCAATGTGGTTTTGGGCTAGTTGTTCTGTACTAATTAACTAAAGGCCCACTTCAGTGGCCGAATGGTCTAAGGCGTCACTCTCCTGTTGGACGGTCCTGCCGATGACTGAGAGATCGGGGTTCGAATTCCGGTCGGGTCTAATTTGGGTGGCTTTCCTAAATAATTTCCAACACTCCTTCCACGCAAATGCGGATAGATAAAATCTAAAATATTTCCTTCCTCATCACTACCCCATTAGAGTAATTATCATGTATGTGTATAACCGGAACAGGTAGTAAGATATGGTGATAAAAAACTAACTGATAAGATGGCAAGAAAATGATTATATCTGTACAATTAGGTTTTAACCAATCAACCCGCATCGGTGGTCGCTTGGTCTAACGCGTCACTCTCCTGTTGGATTGGGTTTTCAGTGACTCGGAGAACAAAGTAGGGTGAACTGAGGATTTGTTTCCTAAATGATTTCTTAAACTCCTTCCACGCAAATGAAAGTACACCTAATTTTAAACTCTGCCTTCCTCATCGCTATCCCACTAACGTAATTGATGTATGCGTATAACCTTAATAGAGTATCCAGCCCCAGGCCGTTAATTCATCAATGTGAACGGGGGAATCACCATTTCACAAATGATAAATTTAATAGCCATGCCAGGAATCTAACCTGGGATTCTTATCTCAGTAGAAAAACACGCTACCGACTGAGCTAAGGTATCAAACAGCAAACAAATCAAACTATCCAGTATCCAGTATCCAGTTGAAAAATAGCCAAAACTACTTTCTTGCTTGTCTAAATCTAGAAACCTCAAACGATTTTTGGGACATTAGTAACAACCCTATTATAATGGCGTTTGAACATTCACCAATTTGCGTAAAATTAGTATTATGTTATATTATTTAGTTCATAATAAAGTGTAATTACATTGTGAACTATTTGTTTTCTTAAAGTCTACGTCAATATGCTCATGCGGTTTTTATTTGATGATATAAAACTGACAGCTCTACGTGAGTAAATTTATGTTACATAGTATGTTATTAACAGTTTCAAAAATTTCACTTATCAGGCTATAATATGTAATTTCCCGAAACGCAAAAGTTTTAATATTAGATAATATTATTTGAATGAAACTTCCCAGCTGTATTCACTAACACACATAAAAATACCTTTTCTTCACGCCTTACTACCTATTCATACTATAGGTATATATGATAATTAATTATTCTAATGGGTGACCTGGTGGTCTAGAAGTAAGGTGTCAGACTTCTGTGCTTCTGTCCTTCACCTCTGACAAGACGTGTATTAATCACAACTTGTGAATGTGAGGAATGCCAGGCCTCCACCGTGGTTCGGATTCCACGTTAAACTGTAGGTCCTCCATTTCATCTCACAATCACCCTACCATTACACATTAGCGTAATTGCGTATAACCCGAACGGGTAGTAAGACGCGATGCCAGTAATAATAATTATTATTCTAATGAGGGAGATATGAGAAAGGAAGCATTTTAGACGTAATCTACCCGAATTCGCTTGAAAGGAGAGTTGGAAACGATTTAGGAAAAACCAGCCTAAGTAGACCTGACCGGGAATAGAACCTGGAGCTCTCCATCATCATGACGAGAGTGACGCCTTAAACCAGAGTTGGGAAAAAAAATTCAATATAGTCACAGGTTTGGTGAATGAGAGGTGAAATTCGCCACACCATGTAAAATTGAGAAATTAGGTTGCTCAATAGAACATTTAAAACAACACACACTGTTTGAACAAATTTATTTAGAACCTATAAACTTTTGACTACTAAGTTCCAACTACCTCGGATGCAAATTATGAAAATTATTTGTATATAAAATGTAAGACAGTGAGAAATTTGACAATCCTTTTGTTACTAGCTACAACCAGCATACACTGTCAGGAAGAGAGTTTATTTTACTGTGAGAGCTGGGGAATTCAAATTCGGTACACTTTTATGGCCAACTTGCCACTTTTGGCAGGGTAGCCCGCCTTGTTCTTTGACTATTCGACCACTGAAGCGGGTCACATATCTTATAAAAATAACTCTCATTAGTGATCTCATATTCTGAAAATTGAAAAGTGAAACCTGGACACGGGAATCGAACCCGGGACCTTTAGCTTAGTATGCCGATGCTCTAACCACTGAGCTATCGAGGAATCATCCCGTGCCCAGGGTCATTCTTCACTCATAATTATGTTAAGGCAGAGTCTATGATGGATGTGCGGAAATCGTCGGCTACAAATGTGTGATTTAATAAGATCTCCACTAAAACAAATATAATAGATTTGGCTATTTGTTTCTTAAACATGCGATCCCTTACAATTATACTAATTATACAAGTGGCAGCATTAAACCCACTACCGAGTCGAAGGTGGATGCGTTATCTGATAGCTCGTGATATTAAAAAATCACACATTTGTAGCCGACGATTTCTGCACGTCCATCATAGGCTCTGCCTTAAAATATGAGTGAAGAATGACCCTGGGCGCGGGATGATTCCTGGATAGCTTAGTGGGCAGAGAATTGGCGTACTAAGCCAAATGACCCGTGTTTGATTTCCGTGTCCAGGTGTCATTTTTCAATTTTCAGAATATGAGATCTATATGTGAGTATATCCCCACTAAAACCAATATAATAACTTTGGCTATTTGTTTATCATTAGTGAGATAAATGTTGGCGCTAAAATGGCAACTACGACCAAAACATTGGTCATTGAAACAATTCTCTTATATGAAAATTAAGTTGGAATAAAACTGGACATTTTTATTTCAAGTATAAAATATTTTATTTATTAATTCCCGAGTAAAATCTCTCAATCGTTCCTAATTTAGAACCATTATTAAAATTTTGTATTTTGTGACACTTAAAGTGGAAAAAACCCCGCATGGATTGACACGCGGACAAAATGTCAGGTTTATCTAATTTAGTTTGCCGAAGAAGGAGAAGTAGAGGCTTGAATCCCAGCTGGGGATATTAAGAGTGTTATTTTTTCTTAAATAGCTTCCCACTTTTTATCTATACAAATGCGGGGGTATTTTATCTCAATTTTATGTCCCACATCCTTACCCCACTACTATAAATATGCCATCTATTTTATAGAAGATTTAGCTATACATTTTTGAAGACGTAACAGGCAGATAACCTAACCCATTGAGTGAAGAAGAAGAAGAATAAGAAGAAGAAGAAACTCACATATAACCGTAGTATGGCGTGATGAAAAAACAAATAATGTGAAAACACTCGAACCAAAATCAAATTCTTGCTCAGTAAAGTGATAAATCACATTTAAATTCGAAGTAACCATTTTTAGGGATAAATCATCTAAAAGTTCTAGTGTTGATCTCTACCTTTTTCCCTACTTTTCTCGTCTATAGAAAAGTCTTCGAAGTTACATCTAATGTCTCAATGTACATGCCATCAATATTCATTATCCAATTTGCCCCGTGCCAAACTTTGTACGGCCAACCTGGTGGAACAACAAACTTAAAATTTTACCGAGAACACCTGAATAAAAGCCTTAAACGCTGACCCACCATTACTGGATGCACCTGAACCTTTCATCTTCAAATCCCTTTTTTAGACTTTGAGAATTTTAAATAGTTTGCATGAAGTTAATTTAAAGGTGGAAGATATGGACATTATAGTTATGTTTGAGTACCAGTGTTATTTATTTTAGTGACAAAAAAAATCAAATCCAAGGAAATATTGTGAGGAGAGTAGCTCTTAAAGAATTGACACCAGCATTCGTTTGTGGTGTTAGTGGAAATTCCCTAGAAAACAAATATTTTTCAGCTAGGGACTCGATAAAGAAGTGTTCTAGTACTAGGAAAGTTGGTAAGTCGTGTTTTGAATTTTTTTAAATATAGGCCTGTATACAGAAATTTCACGTTAACTAGTTCCAATAAATTAATGGTAGGACACAATCTTACAATTGTGATGGCTAAGTCTGAGTAAACTACCTTTGAGTATGTTTTCCTCATAAAAACAAACACATTTAGTTAATCATGATAATCAAGCTCTGTATATAATTTTAAACCAAATTGTTCAAATAAAGTTAACAAAATTCAAATTTTCAAAAATAAATTATCTGTAAACTACACTAAAATATTTTGTTATTTGTAAAAATAAAAATGTATTCTTATTGATCATGAAAAAACATTCCCAAATTACCATTTTTAATTCAATCTTCAAAGTCAATTTCCAAAAAATTCAAATTTTAGATAATTTGTCATAAGTAAACTATCCTTAAATTTTATTTATTTTGGATATATAAAGATATATTATTAATAAAAATGTAAATTGGTCACTCTATGCCAATATTGAACCAAATCGTTAGAGCTACTATTTTTAGTCAAATTTAACCAAGATCAGTACTTAGTTAACTAAATTTTACTATTAAACTATTTTTTACAAAAAAACAAATCCTTACTAAAGTACGCCCATCGCTTCTTTGGTTTTACATGACAGCTATCAGATGCTATCAATAATGCCAATATTGTCTGAAAGTAACTTTTGTCGACATATTGAGAAATAATTATTATTTGCTAAGTATTACTATTATTATCACAAAAAATATTATCAATCACTTTTAACAATACTTCCCCAAGGATTACAGTATAATTTTATTTTCAATAATCAATTTTAAGAAATAAAAGTCTATTAAATTCATTCTAGTTTTTCTTTAAACTCTTGTTGCAAATATAGGTTAAATAAAGCGTGAAATTTTACATTTGATGGTATTATATTCAGTTATTAATATTTTTATAACTGGCCTCGCATATCTTTAACATAAATAAATGGTTTGAGATAATAAAGAGGAAAAAAGATACAAAATGTTTGTGAAATAGTATAAAGTTTAAATTTTGTAAACACCGTGTCTTAATACAATTCGCCCTCCAACCTGCAACAAGTTCCTCTACGTCATCAACCGGCAGCGTAGCTTCTATTCAGTGGCCATACTTATTTTCAGCATATAAGACTACTTTTAACGTTTTCTTGCTTTTAATAATTAATTTGAATTAAACAGCAAAAGAAACCTTCAAAACTAAACAACCAAACAAACTGTTATTTTTTATAACCAAAACCTAACAAATTTAAATAGATATTATAAAAGTTATTTATCGTATAAAATACAGTTAATAAAACCACGCGCGCGAGTCAACAATTTGAAGAGAACAATATATTTGATAGTTGAGTACCTATTTAGGCGTGTCTATGCTACCGTTAGTAATTTTATTACAAATTTGAACAATAGTGTCTTTTTTTTAAATATTAATTCGGCTGCTTAGTAATCTGTGTGTTCTTTTGTGAATATTAGTTCGGTGTGTGAGCGTGCTATCCTTGGAAAAAAAACTGTATTTTAGTGATCTTAGAATAACTATTTATCTAATATAACATTAAAGCTTCTGATAAAAAAAATTAGCGAGTGTTTCTAAGTGATCGATACACATTATTATAAATTGTAAGTGTATCAAGACTATTAAATAAATATTTTAACCCCAAGATTGTGTTGTGTTGCCCTCTAGGCTGAATCTCTAGTTTTAGGATTTTTATAGTATTCCAAATAAATCTGTGAAGTGAAATAAAAAATACTTGCGAGTCTTGTCTTTGAGTTTCTACCCCAAATAAATTATACATTGTTATTGTTATACCACAAAATTTCCAGATATACATTTCGAACAAAATCTTTAAAGCCATTTTTGAAATATTTGTATCTAAAAAAAATCGCTCATCAGTAAACTACCCTTAATTTTAAGGCTAGTGTCATAATTAAATTAAAGTCCCGAGGTATTGCCCTGCAAAATCTAAACATTAAGTTTGAACAAAATCCATTTAACCGCTTAGTATCCGTGGACAGGGACAAACAGACATGGGGGTACAGACAAGATTGTAAAATTAAATTTTTTTTATTCGTGTTCACAAATAACGTAAAGATTTGCCATAATCTTGAGATCGATTTTTTCACGATCACTATAATTCTCTTGATATGCATGAGAAAGTAAAAATATTACCAAACCCTTCCTTCATCTCTGACAAGACGTGTATTAATCACAACTTGTGAATGTGTGGAATGCCAGGCCTCCACCGTGGTTCGGATCCCACGTTAAACTGTAGGTCCTTCATTTCATCTCACAATCAACCTATCATTACACATTAGCGTGAGTACAAACCGAACGGGTAGTAAGACGTGGTGCTAATAATAATAATAATAATAATAATAAAAATAATATTAATAACAGTACTAATAAAGTAAAAATAAAGAATGTACACTAAGTATATTTATTACAAGCATATATAAATCAAAACCTGTTAACAGGCGGGTTAAAAGTAATAATACAGGATTTCCATGTACTTGAAAAACAAGGAAAACACAGAGAATTTTGCAAAATCTAGTAAAAATACTTAAATATGTGCTAATTTGGGACATTTAACCGAAATCTTAAAACAGAGGTCTTTGGCTAGACGCTGTAGTGAACTGAAGAACTAAGTTCGCCGATTTAAACCTTTCTTATTATCCCTTAAATAAGGGTTGTAGAGCAACAGAAGATATATTTTCCCATCAATCTTAAATCATCCTGTTTTAAACGTAAGTTACATGAATTCACACTTAGTTTGGATAAAAATGACATTTTATTACTCTTTCCTTCAATCTAAGCTGCCTGAAAAAATAGTAATTCCTTCCGTAAAGCCTGGAAATCACTGGTAATATGGTAATAAAAAAGTAGTGGCAACTCTGCACCATTACTAAATTATTGTTGTTCAGCTAAAATATTAAAACAAACTCTAGATAAAGCCACTTAAAAAAAATAATACATTTTTAGTCAAGTAGTTAAATTAATTCTCGAAATTTAATGCTATATAACTTTATTTATTCCTGTGGTATCAAATACTTTCTTTGTTCTAACACAATATGAATTATTCGAAAACAAATAAACTAGGGAACATTGTTAATAAGTTGACCTAAGCAGCTACAATAATATGTTTTGGTGTAACTTATATGTGTAGGTTGAAGAGTAATATGTGGCTTTTTTAATTTAATAAAAATAATAAAATGGATGTGGTCATCCTTGTGATTTTTCAATTATGATAGTGAATTCAGATAATTTGAGATTATGATCGAAACCATGAATTAGTAAAACATGAATCGAGCGATCATTTATCACTAATTGGGTATTTCCACAGTTAATTTTCTTCAATTCAAACGATAGAAAATAAAAAAGTTGGTTGATACAGCTTTAGTAGAATTTTGATGGTAATAAAGTTTTATAAAATACAAACATATATTTTGCAGCCAACAATGATAACTTTTTACCATATTATTGGTATCATTTTATGAGAATTTATAATATCACTATCAAAAATGACAGTGAAGTTCATATAATTTGACGTACAGTATGAATATGTGATCTAGAAGCTTTTCTAGCTGTTAGATAAGGTTATGCCTAGTAAAATACTACTAATTTATTTAGCACAGTATCTTGCAATCTGTTCAAATGTTATCAATGTTGGACTAAAAAAAATTGTTTGTATTTTGTCAAAGTTCCTTCTTAAAAGAATCCTTCTATAAGAACTGGCTTTCCATTTTAACCCCATGGTGTTAGCCCACAAGCAAGCTTCACTGACTGAGTGGCCGCCGCCTTTAACAATGATAGTGGCAACATTTGCGGACAGATGGTGTCCTGTAGTCAGCACAACGAGCCCTCCTGTCACTATCCTGAGTTTTCTAAACAGGAGCTGCCACTTCTTTACTCCTCTCTTTCTCCGAGTAAAAGTGAGTAAATTTTCTATAAATTATACCTTCCCCATTATTGTAGCTAGAATTGAATATCCTAAAGGAATAATAAGAACCGACGCAATCAAATCTGACTTTGAATATTATTATTATTATTATTATTATTATTATTATTATTATTATTATTATTATTATTATTATTTAGAATTTATCCATTCAGTTAATTTCCTTTGTCTTATTAACCTATCCTATGTTCCTGTGTGAGTATATCATTTAGTGGTACAATATATTGCATAAAGATTATTATTTAGAGAAAGTTATCGAATTTAGGGTGCGTGTGCGCTTTATCAATAAATAAATTATTACTTTCCTGTACACTTTGCGCTGGTGATAATGCATCATAATCTCAATAGACTGAGAGGCCAAAATTCACATCTCGGCCGTGTTTAGGGAAAATTAATAATACTGTACGTTAAGAAAGGGGAGGGGGTCTTGACTTTGTGCGTGTGGTGGATATATCTGTTTATAATAGGGAGGAAGAAAGGTGGCTACCCGTTACACTTATGTGGCAATGCAATGATAACGGTGATCTTGATAATGCTAGTGGACTACCCGCTCTCCTAAAGCCAGCTTTACCCCTTGTACTCGTTCTTAGGACGCTATTTTGTCGGATACACTTTGCCCTTCTGTTTCTTCTCGTATGTTTGGAATTGGGCTGGACAACCTGCTCCGTATTTAACTCCTGAATGTCTCGTGGAATGAGGAATATGGATCCTGTCTTTGTATCTCCAAACTCTACGTCAACATATCAGAGTAGAAAAGGGATGATGTTGGTTGAAGGAATCATCCATCCCATGGTTTCCTACCACTTTAAGACACGTTAATCCTATATATTATTTCTGTTGTCAACATCCCTTTTTCTCAACTAATACAAAGCCTACAGCGATTAATAAGGTATGAGTGGATGGGATCTTTTTTACCGAATTTGGCCATAGCATACTCGGTTTACGTTAAAACACATTGTTTGTTTAAAATTTAAGTTAAAAAACTAAATTCAAGATGATTGCATTCTGACATCAAATATCGTATACAAAGAGATATTGTAGATGGTAAATACGTTCACATTTATAAACTCTTTTTGCTATTTTGTGTATACACTTCACTGAGTATTTAATTTCAACAACCAAACAAAATACTAAATAATTTTTTTAGGGGAGGGGGAGGAGAAGGTTGAATGTGCGAAAGTTTCGCAAGGGTTTACTGGTATAACTAACTATATTCTCTTATGAGGAACACTTGACGAGTTGACTGTATGGCCCGGATCCTGAGTCTATTTATTTCACCGAACGTTATACGCATGATTTTACAAACAAAGTAGTTTTGTCACATGGATTAAATCAAATACTGTTCTTGGTTGGAACCTGGCTAGCCAATGGCCCTATATGACTTACTCCATTTGACCGCCAACTATAAGTTTCACTCTCTTTAAAAGCTAACTTCATTCGTCTGACCACGACTCACACTGTCAAAGGACGTACCACGATTCCCACCATCGGAAGACTTATTTAAACTCGCGTCGATGATAAACTATTAACGGCTTTTGACTCCCGTGGTCATTTGAATGAATTTGACACTCTTTATTGGTAAACTATAAACTAACTCCGACTCTCGTGGTAGCTTGAACTCAACGCAATTGACCTCAACTCTGTCCGTTGGTAGACTCCTTTTGACCCAATTGACCCGACCTCAGCAGACTGACACTGACCTCGAGCTTCTCCGCTGTCTTTTACAATAATGTCGTCCGCCAAGCCACGTGACCTATTGTCATGTTCCTGGTGGACGTTCACTTAACTAAAATTACTTTGTTCATCTTATTTACTAACTTTCAACGTGATGGATCATCACAACTCTGATTTTGCCATACCTTCTCTAAGCAATTGGGGGCGCACTTTCCCTAAAACTTTTCTACTCATCTTTAACCTTTAGAATAAATGAGTAATAGCTTCATTGTTTAATATTTTCTTAGTCAGATAAGAAGGAACTTTTCTGACAGTTGTAAAATTTGCTAAAACCAATTTTATATGTATTTATACTTCAAGTCATGTGATTTTCAGCTAAATTTTGTTTCATATATTCATACGTTAAGTATTGTGATTTGTGGCTATCATTTTTGGCAGATATTATAAATACCTCAATAAAATAATAATAATAATAATAATAATAATAATAATAATAATAATAATAATAATATAGTAAAATGTTATTAATGTTGATCACAAAATATAAGTTGGTATTTTCTAAAAGGCCCTTCCTACCAAGATCGTAGTTTTATCTTGTTTCCTAAAAAGCAAGATGGTTTTCTTTCAATGAAAAGCAACCCTTGGAGTTAAAAAACGTGTACTAACAACATTTAAATAAATGAGTGAAAAATCCGAGTAATAAAATATATGAACTAAGTTTTTTTAAGACGAATTCAAAATGAATACGATGTTTCTAGCCACTCGAAACGCCCCTATTTCGCGGTGACTTCTACGGTCTCACCCACTCCGCCACCCTTTTTTCTCTCTTGAGTATAGATTTTCAATTGTAGAAATACACTTAAGCTCCCAACACAATCTCTACGGGTTTTCTAACGTGTCAGCAAGCGGAACAAGTACTTCTGCCAGAGGAAAAGAAACATTTTGTGCAGTGGTGCTTTCCTGTGTTTGGTTTCTATCTCGCTCTCTCTCTCTCTCTTTTTTTTAGTTTAAAATGTAGCTATGTCAGCCACATCCATTCCCCTTCTTTACTCCTTCACTCCCGTCTTCACTCACAAGATGTCACTATTTTTCCCACCCACAGATCCTTTAAAAGCTTTTGTTTAAACTTTAAAGCGACACAATTCTAGGACACTTTCTTCCAGGAGAGCAGCAAATCTTGGTATAAGGAAGATATACTTCGTCTATGATTCATGTCAATACCATAAGTTTAGGCATATGGATACTATAGTGGACTTTGTTTCAGGACATAATCAATTGATCTTGACTGAAGAACCGCTAGAATAATGTTGGTTCGGATCTTTTAGAACTGACCAAACAAATATTTTTACAGCCAATATCACCTTAGTAGCTAGTATGGCTACCTGCAACAGCTCACGGATAGGTCGATATAAATAGCTCTGGCCTCTGATTGGCTGCTATAAAT
>CABFWB010006125.1:0-18438 GCA_902151455.1 Timema bartmani
GCCACTTGACCCACCCAGCCTTCAAAATATTTTTTTATAACTTGTCGAGCAGTTTGTTGTCTAGCAGTTTGTATGGTGCCCTCTGAGATCTGGAAGCACGCAAATACTCTCTTTTTCCATAAATTGGGTAAGGGCCTGGCCCTAGCTTCGTCATACCGACCGATCAGCTTGCTCAACTGTTTGGGCAAGTTGTTCGAAAGACTTATACTGACGAGACTAACCCAACGTGTTTGCGAGGCGGGCATTTTGGTGGACGAGCAGTTCAGCTTTCGGGCGGGACTTACTACGTCTCACCAACTCATCCGGCTCGTGGAGCAGGTCACGAGTAACTTCAACATCAACAGGCTGACTGGTGCTGTCTTTCTCGACGTGGCAAAGTCCCTCGACCGTGTTTGGCACGAAGGTTTCCCTTTCAAACTCCTCTCCCTGAACCTGCCCTTCTACCTAGTTAAGGTTGTTCAATCTTATCCATCCCACCGCAACTTCTCCACTACTTTTGGGAACGCCACTTCCCAAGTAAGAAGCATCCGGGCTGGAGTGCCGCAGGGTTCCCTCGTGGGCCTGGTGCTCTTCAGTCTGTATGTGAACGACATTCCCAAATCCCCAGACAACCAAGTTGGCACTGTATGCGGACGACACGGCTCTAGTAGCGGAGTCGTGGCAAGGGCAGCTGGTGGATATGTGTCTCCAGACGCACCTGGCGCAGTTGGATGGGTGGCTGACCACCTGGAGAACAAATATTAACGTGGAGAAGAGCACAGTAGTTAAATTGTCTTATCTTACGAATGAGCAATATTGTTTAACCTTCTCTCTCTCCACCATCTGTACCCATACCGTCTCCAACGTACCTCCCACCGCGACTCACGTTGCCGGGACTTCCTCATCTTCCACCGTGACTCACGTTGCCGGAACTTCCTTCCGTTCCACAGTGACTCACGTTGCTGGAACATCCTTCCGTTCCACCGCAACTAACTTTGCCGGAACATCCTTCTGTTCTACCGCGACTAGCGTTGCCGGAACATCCTCATGTTCCACCACGACTTACGTTGCCAGAACACTCTCACCGACCTTTTTCCTACCTCTACCTACACGTGTCTGAACACAACATCACCATGACATCAACCAGTTACCCCCGAAGCCGTAGGGAGGGATAACAAGCTTTTAAGGAATATAGAACCTTGCGCCTCTACCTGAGGTAAAAAGTTTACATTCTTTAATTATAAATGACTGAGAAAAAGCCAAACAATTTCAAATATAGTATTCAATCATAAACTTATGTCAAATATACACTAATACTTGCATACAGTAAGGACTATGTCCCGTGCAAAGTACCTTATAAATTACAGATGACTTAGACAACACAGTAATTACATTTTTAAATTCCATTATTTTCACAGGGAATCCTTAAATATTGGTGAATTTCCCGTTGGAAGAGCTAAGCATTGCTCCACAAACTTGATATAACCAGACCCAATTAATGGAACGTCAAGCTTTCGAGACTCCTCTAGCTTTAATGGTCATGAGGAGGCAGGTGGATATATTTTATTCATATTTTATTACTGTTTTTTTAATGTATTATCTAATATTTTATAAATACCTATCTTATTCTCATAATAATGAGTACCCTTGTTCCAGTTTCTGTTGATGATAGCATTTTCGTCCACGTCGAACCGAGTCACTGTCTGACACGAAAAATTTATCCTTTGAAATGGGTTTCAAAATTCGATTTTTATTCCTACAATCACCGAAAATCCCACTTCAAAGATGTACAAATATGTGAAATGGGGTAGCATATTTAAGGTTTTAGTAGAAAGAATTAGATGTATTTTGTTGAAACAACAGCCAGAACTGCATAATTTGTTTGTGGCTGAAATTAATTTTTGGCAAAGTGTCTACACGAAGATCGATGCGTTATTCGTAGACCTTTGTTGCCATGTCACCCCGACACAGATTCTAACTACAGCTCTTTTTCTGACAGCTTGTAATCGCTTCATGGAAGTAATAATAACAACAACAACAACAACAACAACAACACAATTTTCAACCGATTTAAATGTGTGGAGATCGCTGAGATTAGGCCATCAGCTGGTTTCACCTAATTTTCGATGTTATAGGTTTCAAATATTTCAAAGAAGTCACACTTGAGTTCTTAAATATTCATCTTCCAAAACACAAGTTTTTTTATGAATCCTTGAAGTTTTCCATGAACTGCAAATATAACGGCTCCTTTCATTCCATGTAAATAAAAATGTAGTTTGTTTTATTTTGGAAAACATGTTTGCCAATTACGAAAGTTTCAGAACAAGCTCCTCGTCACGCAATGATTTAACGTAATAATTTTTTCTCGTTTAAATAATAAAATAGGGATATTTACTAAAGTCTCGTAATATTCTTGAAACCAAATGACATACATTTTTGCAGAAATACTCCACCAAACAGCATAAAAGTATTAAAATATTTTTTTAAACAAAACATTGAGAAAAGAGGACCATCTCTGTCCATAAAAGAGCATAACAATCAGTTTCCTATATCAAAGAGCTGTATAAAAAATTAATAATTTAATTTATTATTAAATTTTTATTGCTCAGAAATTATTGATTTTATAGAAAAGTATTTCAAATAAAATGTTCTAGTTTAACAACTTAGTAATTATAAGATATTTAGTATCTCAAATAGTTGCAGAGATATGATAAAAATTGGAGATTTCCTTACCCTTAAAGTAAATTTCACTGGAAAATTAGAATTGCCATTTTATTTGTAACTAGCAACTAACTACCCACGTTTATGCCTACATTAAACAATACATCGACACATTCGACAACTTCAAATGATAGAAAAAACTAAAACTTATTCGAGAGAAGTGTTTCATGTGCTTATAAAAATTCGCAAATAAACACAGTCTCAAACTAATCAATCCCCTTTACTTACACACCCGTGCTCATATCACTTTCCTTTTTATGTACCCGCAATACCAACCGCGACAAATGTTCACTGCTTACAACAATTTTTTTCACCACTACTTCTCTGACTGATGATATAGCGTGATGGTATAGGCCCACAGTTTACCATGGTTACTTGAAAAATAAGGAATACCAAAGAATAATTCTGGTCTGAACCCGAAGAGTACTTTTAGAGTGTACTGGCAACAAACAGATAGACAAACACTCTAAAAATTGATTATTTTGTAGGCTAATAGTTTATACTACCCATAAAAAAAGGAAAGACTCCACTAAATTCGAATGCGCATACAAACCTTAAAGTTTTGTTTTATGTATAAATTGTCTATCTAGGAAACAAAAATGAAATAAATTGAAAGAAGCACTCTATAGTAAGCACCCTACTCCACCAAATAAAATTGTGCTGTTAATTTAGTACCAAGAAACAAAACTAAATAAATCTAATTCATATGCAATAATATAAAATGACTGAACATTCCTAAATCTAAAACACAAATGTAAGCAAGCTAACATTGGCTTTCTTACCTGGAGAC
The DNA here is from genome assembly GCA_902151455.1 of Timema bartmani. Taxonomy (NCBI): domain Eukaryota; kingdom Metazoa; phylum Arthropoda; class Insecta; order Phasmatodea; family Timematidae; genus Timema; species Timema bartmani. The sequence continues at coordinate 3,491 of CABFWB010006125.1, forward strand.
ATTTTTGTAATTAACATAAAAATGAATGGTTTGGATTTACAATTAAAAAAAAACGTTTAACCTAATTTACACCCAAAATCATAAACTAATTGAAAAAATAATTAAATTTAAGACACAAATGCAAGCACACCAACAGTGGCTCTCCTATGTGGAGGCTTTGTTGCAGTGAACACACACACACACAAAATTTAAATTCAATATCCAGTAAACAAAACTAAATAAACATAATTGACACTCAAAACAATAAAATAACTGAATAAAATAAACAAAATTTAAGACTGTAGCACAAGCATAGAGACTGTGGGTCTATTGAGTGGAATATTCGTTGCAATGAGAATTAAAAGAAATTATTTTGACTTATTATCAACGGAACAAAACTAAATAAACGCAATCTACATGCAAAACTTTAAAATCAGTGAAAAATACCTAAATTTAAGAAAAAAATGCAATCACACTAAAAAAGGTTCTCTTACGTGAAGCCTGAAGGCATTGCTGCAATGAACAATGAAGACCCGCACTATTACAATCAAACTTTAGTCACAATGTTTCATTAGAAATCGTTGTTTTTGTGAATTTGTTTGTGAATTGTGAACTGTAAGTTATGCATTGTTTACTTTTAGCTAAGCGCTGCGTATGCATATATACCTAATCTTATCTATCTAAATCAAAGATAAAACAAACATTTTATTATAATTGTTCAACAATATCTAGACAAAAAGTTTAATAAAACTCGTTAGAGCTGTTTTTAAGAAAAATGATTTTTTTCTCTTTTTACCCTTAAGTAAATTACCCTTAATTTTAGGGTTTGTATATGATTCCAAACACACCCCACGAAAATTCTATAAAAACCCAATATACAAAATCTTTGCTTAATTGTTAAAATGGTTTTGGCTATAGGCCGAGATACAGATACACAGACACACATAAACACCTTAATACAGACAGGCGGTATCGCGAAAATCACTTTTTTGATTTCAGTACATAATGAAACATAGATATTTATCAACATCCATAGCTCGATCATAATACTTCTTTTTCCAAGGGGGCGAGAGAAAGTAAAAATATCCTTATATATACTTTTAGTCTTGACTCTGAAGACATTAAATTTTTCCTTAACTTTGTACGACCAATTTATTTTAATATTTAATTCTCAATAAATTTAATTTTAAAAATACGCCTTTGGTGCACACCCTGGGGTTTCACTAAGTATACACTAAAAGTACCACCTTTATGTTTGGTTATTTAACCACCCACACCGACAGGCTCCAGAAACTCTTTGAAAAAGAGGGGCCTTAGCTTAGGGTAGGTCTCGAGGTCTTGCCCGGGTAAAATTTTAGACCCTGGATGACTTTTGAAGTAGTTTTTTACTGGTAATACTTCTTACTTTCTCCCCCTCTTACAGGTGATCGTCAAAAAATTCCAACACGAGATTCTGATGAATCTCGACGTTTCATGACCCCCGAATCCGAAAAAGTGGTTTTTGAATTTCCGTCTTTCTATCTATACCTCTGACTAGAGCCTAAACTATTTTACCGATTTGGAAAAAACTTGGTATCTGGTGCTTTCATAGGGTTGCTCCAAGGAGTTTTTGGAATTGGATATTCAACCCTAAATCAAGAGTAGTCTCAATATTTCGAAAAAATGACTTTAAGGGCTCCAGTCTGATGCGTAAATTCTCATTTTTTTTCATCTCCGAAACTATTTGAGATATGAATTTACTTATCAATGCAAATATGTATATATTTATAGTACAAATATTTTATTTGAAACATATATTTATAGCACCAATAACTTTCAAGCTATACGCAAATATATATATATATTTTAACTGTTCGAACACTAAAAATAAAGTATTGTGACAGTAAAAAAAAATCTTACCTGAAACGTTGATGTATATCGACGTATTATGACCCCACAATCCCTAAAAAGTAGTCTTTGCAATGCCGTCTGTCTGTGTGTCTTTTTAACTCAAAAATTAAGAGTAGTTTGGTAAAAAGCGAAAAGAGAAAAAATCGAATTTTTTAAAATCTGTTCTAACGATCTTGTTTAAAATTCGTATCTAGGCGTTGATTAAGTTTATAAATAAACTGACTATTTTCATTTTCCCATGAAAATGACTTTTAGGGTACTTTACAGAAGTGAAAATCTCCGTATCTCCACAAATATTTGAGATATTAAAAACTTATCATTGCAAAATTGTAGTACTATTGTAAATAAAAAACTTTGATATGAAATATATTTTAATAAAACCAACCGTTTCTGAGATATTGGCAAATATATTAATACAATTTTGTGAGCTTTGGTTGTAAAGAGATACCGTACTACTAAAGATTAACGCAATAATTAATGCCATAGAGAAAAAAATGAGTAAGTCTCTCAAAAAGGGCATGTTCTCTTTATTTCAACCTCTTAGGGGAAATGTTTGTATAACAATGGTCTATCTCTATCATTTTAGATTCAATATTTACCTATTTTATTGGTCAAAATTTATAAATGAGGACTTTAATAGCAACGCAATAACCATAAGATTTGTAACCCCTAATAAAATGTCGAAAAATTTAAACCAGAAGTTGACATTTTAATACAAAGTGTTGACCTTTGGGGACCCAATAATTTAACTCGAGACTCATGACCTCCCGAACCCTAAAAAGTTGTTTTCGCAATAACACCTGTCTGTCTGCTCATCTGTCTGTCAGTCTGTATCTCGGGCTTAACTATTTTACAAATTGGGCTAATACTTTGTATCTAGGGTATTCATAGGTTTACCCCGAGGATTTTTTGGAATTGGATATCCAACCCTAAAATTAACGGTAGTTTCCTTAAGGGTGGGAAGAGAAAAAATCGATTTTATCAAAATCGGTTTGAACAATTTTGATTAAATTTCATTTCTAAGCTTTGATCAATATTACAAACTAATTGGCTACCCTCTACGTTTAGTCAAAATGACATAAAGAGTTCTGGTCTGATGTGTAAATTCTAATTTTTAATATATCTCTGTAAGTATTTGAGATACGAAATTACTTATTATTGCATACATGTGGATCTATTAAATATTTATATCAAACATCTTTTACTTGAAATATATTTTTATAAAATAAAAAGTTTTCTAGCTCTACACAAATATATTTTTCTTTTAACTTAGCCAACACTTTAAGGTAAATTATTACGACCGTCAAAAAAATCTACTCCGGGATTTTAATGGATGTCGACATTTCATGACCCCCCAAACCCTAAAAAGTGGTTTTTGTAACGCCGTCTGTCTATGTGTCTGTCTAACTCAAAAATTAATAGCAGTTTACTAAAGGGTGAAAAGAGAAAATTTAAATGTTCTCAAAATCGGCTATAACGATTCTCTCTCATTTTAGACTCAATAGTCAATAATAACCTATTTTATTGGTCAAAATTTATAAAAGAGAAATTTAATAGCAATGCGATAGCCATAAGATGTGCCTCCCCTAGTAAAATGACGAAAGTATTAACCGGAAGTCAAAATTTTAGCACGAAGTATTGACCCTTGGAGACCCAATATCGATATTTTTTATTGGTACAAATATACAAATGAAGACGTTAATTCTTTAAAAATAAAATTATGAAGTTTAAAATCATGAGTATAAAGATTATTTACTTATATATAGCGCAATTTTTTCTTGGGTTCGCTAATGTATATTATATTATGAATGTTGAGTAAATATTTTCATTTTATAAACAATAGAGTGAGATAGTCCGTGCGGAGTTCCGTAACATTTATTTATTCTTTTCTTTGTCATTTTCTATAGTATCAAAATAGTAGGAACTTGGGTGGCGAAGAAAATATTATCTTTTGTTTCTGTCCTCATTTAAAAAGATAGGCATGATTGGTTTATATTTTTATTTATAGATACTATACAATGAAAGTGGATACTTTTTTGTGTAAAAGTCTTGGCCCACAAGCCAAAAGGAGGATCGAGACCCCTACTCCAAAATTTTCCGAGATTTGGATGCACTTAAAAGCTATTTAGAGTGGTCCTCATTTGAAAAAATTTACTAAAATTATACTTATATGGAAGCTATTTGGAGTAGTTCTCCCCCAGAAGAATCTAGAATCTTTTTAGAACTATCCTCACATGGAAATCTTTTGAAAATTTAATGTCTCTAGATCCTATTTAAAGTGGTCTTCCCCTGACAAATTTTTGAAAATTATATGGCTCTATAAACTTTTTATAGCGTTGGTCATTCGTGGCAAATTTCTTAAAATTATTGTGTCTATATTCTAGTTTGAGTTTTTTTAATCATAGTTAAAAATTGAGGGCACACAACAACAAAAAATCTCACAAAAATTGTGTATAGGCCAAGGGATTTACTGTCTGCCAGGGCTATCCAGAGCTTATAATATATTGAGGATATTGTAAGTGTGGGGCGTATAAACCCAGGAGGAAAACGTTTATGTAGGCCTATCAAAATGTCTTCCTATATTCAATAGACGAGAAATCTCTCAAATACCAGTAGAATGTTCGTTTAAAAGTTTTGTGGAAAAACACAACTCGTGATAGTTGGCATTTCAATTCGGTTATCAGTTAAACGCAAAGAAACCGCTTACAAGACATTAATTTGTTGTTGTCACATTTTGAATCTATTTTGAGTCTCTCGACATATCTTGGTCAAAAGAAATAGCTTAAGAAAAGGTCCTTGTATCCACCCACCCAAACTTTTTATGGTTTTGAAATATATATAATAATTTTTTAAATAATCTTCATATTTGATTTGGTGAGGAGTAATAAATGATAAAACATATATCTTCTTTATTTGTATTCCCTTCTCCCTATTTGATATTAGCTTAGTCTTCTATGGTGGCATGTTTCGGTGTTAATATAGATGCTACACCATCTTCAGGTATTATTTATTATAAAGATGATATTCTTTTATATACATAATATCAGAAAGTTTTTGAAAATTTGAGGTATTATATGTAAAAACTTTGTTAATCATCCTACAAAAAGTTTTATTTTTACATATAATGCCTCAAAATTTTCACAAACTTTCTGATAACATGTTTTTAAAAGAATATCATCTTTATACTAAATGAGACCCGAAGATTGTGAACCATCTATAATAACACCGAAACATATCGTCATAGAAGACTAAGCTAATATCAAATAAGGAGAAGGGAATGAAGATAAAAATAAAGAAGATATAATTTTATCATATATAATGTTTTACCAACCTTAAACAATGCCCCTACTCTACTCCACCCCCAACCCCTTCCCATCCCTCCTTCTTCCTAGGATTCATTTACGCTTATTAGAGTATATATAAAAAATCAGCTCATCATATGACTTCATGCATGAATATATGAATGTAATTTTGTGATGTGATTCATATCAGTTTCTTGATTGACATTTCGTCCCCTCGCTCAAACGTTGAACATCCAGTAACTATAACAGCCCCCCCGGAAGCAGTTATGTAGAGCGGCATTAACACACTCCTCCATGCCTTGTCATAAATAGGTATAGTGTACATTGAAGAAACCTGGCTGATGAAACCTAAGCCAAGAGAGTGGGATTCAGTTGTTGTCTGCACTCAGCCTTTAATCCTCTTTCTATTCCATCCTCCGGTTACTCTATGTACTTATGAAAGAATAACTCTGGTAGAGGACCGATTTCTCCAAGTATTAAGTCCAAACGAAAAAAAAAGGTTTGTTCTCAAGGAATTACTTATAGAATGACATTGTAAGTTTAAATTTTTAGCCCACTAAAGTTGACAGTTTTATTATATTCGAAATTCTTGACACATATTGAAATTTATTTGTAGCGGAACAAATTAGTTGTTTACTATAGCCTGGTGTTCACTACAACTAAATCCAGAGTTGACTGTATATTTATTATGAAAATAACCCAGAAAGGAGCACACACTCAGGTTTATTTAAGGACGTAGGCGAGTTCCAAATCTCATCTTGCTATTTTTCTTCGTTTTGAAGATACCCTTGATAGTGGTCACCCATTATGTAGAAGTGAAAGAGTTACAAGTGTGCATATTTTCTAGTTTCCTTAATAACACTTCATTTAGCCTGAATGGCAGCAGTCTTACATTGATGGACATTGCCATGGCCCTATATTATAAGCTACACCATATTAAATCAATGATCAAGATAAGCTTACCTTAGAGGGTTAACCAAAAGTACATATTCTAAGATTCTTCTTACCATGTTTTCTGGTCTTGGAGCTACCACATAATTATCTTGTCACGTGGTTTAAGGGGTCAAATTCGGAATATAATGTAAGAGTAAATATATTAGGTCATATATTACACCTCAAGATGACCTTACGCGTGTAAATATATGCCAAGTATAGGCCTAATCTAATTTTTTATCATGATTTTGAGTTAACTGAAATTATGGTCAAGGGGTCTAATATGTGGGTTTCACAAAAGTAAATATATAATCAATTAATTTGGCACTTTAAGGTTTCCTATGATAATAATGCAATGTTTTAGATTCTTGGTTTTTGAAATAACCCGCACCGGCAGCTAAACGGTCTAAAACGCGTGGGTTTCAATATAATGAAAAGTAAAAAAAAGCCGAGGTACTCATCTGAGGTATTCCCAAATAGGCCTTCTTATGAAAGGTATATTGGTCTTGAAGTTAAAGCGTTTAAATACGAATATACATTCTATTTGAAGTATAATTTCGATAATATTCCTTATTAATTTGGTGTTTAAGACGCCTTTTAATGGGAAAAATAATCCATTTGTAAGAATATTTATTTATATAAATCTAAGAACAAGTCAAATAAATGTGTACTGTATGTCCAGTTTTATTAGTCAAAGCAACACTTTTTTACTATTGATAGCAATAGGAAATAACCAACCAAACTATAATATACTCTCTCTTTGGTTATACGATTTAAATGTATCATGCAATTACTTTACTGATTTGCAGTTGATTAGGTGATAAAGTTGCACAAAAAAGTAATTCATTCTACATTCATTAGGAGAATACAACGATCTATCATGAGTTGTTTGACAGAATCTTTGAAAAAAATAAATTATAATACTGTATTTTAACAGGAAAAGCTATAGCCAACGTCCTTGCTGTGTGTAGATGGAACATATGAGTGAAAGCACTGTCCAAATCGGTTAATTGCTTTTCGAATTAGTCGCAAACATATAACAAAATACAAACTCACAAACGAACCTATTTATACGCTATAAGTGAGAGATTTAGACGAGCAAACCTCATTAGTCCCTTTACAGGTTGATTTAATCCTACACACAGCATGGAGCTTATCAGTTCAGTTAGAGGTGGCACCAAAAAATAATGAAATAATTTCTTTCCCACCATACTGTTAATGGCCTAGATTAAGTATTAGTGAAACAAAGCTAAGGGTTCTCGGTTGGGTCTATTTTCACCGGTAATATTTTCTTGCCCGCCATTTTCACCCGAGTAGAGTTTGGTACATATGATTAATTCTTTATTATACAGGAATAATTTTTATATACGCTATCCATGTTTCTTCTTTGTCAATATACCAAGGGATGCTATCACATTATATTCAACCACTTCTTGTGAGAAAATTAATTGGTATTCTAAAGGCCTGAATTTTACTAATCGAAATATTCAAGAATAGACTGGCATGAGCAGGCCCACCTCCAAGAAGGAGTGATGGGAGGGGGCAGATTATTGGTACCTTGATATAATTTTTGGAACTTTCAGGGTGTCCAGTTAACAATTATTTTTATAGTAGAAAAAATAAAAAATGATTAAATAACATTAAGTAGGTAAAAAAGCAAGAAAGAAAAACTTCTATCCATATTAAAGATTAGTGCATGCCTAGTCCAACCCTTGGGGTATTTTCCAGAAGAACTGGAAGGAAAATCGTAGTTCAGCAGACTGAGTAACCACAGCTGAAAACTTGGCAAAGGGATTGGACAGGCCAGGCAGGCTGGACCTCTTCTGCATTGGTAAAGGGTTTGAATCTTCACAAGCAACACACGTATTCACAAGATTAACATGCAGAGATTGAGGAAATACTATTGATTTGTTTGGTAAGTTTCTTATTCATATGAATTCTGCTTAAAGCTGAGGAGTATTTCAGGCTTGATTATTTAATTTTACATTAGATTTGGTTGGGTGTAAACTAATTAGAAGAGGGTTGCCCGGACTTTGCCCCTGCTACTAGTCCTTGTCTGAGCACCTGGTGAGCCTAGGCATTAGTAAACAAAATAATAAAAATATAACTTTTATTAATTTTTTAACGTTGAAAAACGAAATTTTCAAAGAATAGTATTTTCATTAGTCATGTACTAGTTTCGGACACATCTTTATAAAGTTTTCTAATGAATACGTAAAGAGAAAGCCTGTATATTTTAATATTATAAACTTACTCACAGTTTCAATCCAATTTAAATGAAACCAAAATTGTCCCATTCATCTAGTAACTTTACAATAAGCCTATGATGTATATATTAGATGAGAGGGGATTATATAAGTTTGTTATTAATGATCAAGATCACAATATACTGAAGTCCAACCCGAGATTATTGTTTATTTAAAGTAACTGCGAAACCAGTTTTCGTTACAAAATCGCAAACTTATTTATTCAACTTTAATATTATGAAGAGAACTTGATTAAAGTATTAGGGTCTACTTGATTCTTTTCCACTTGCTCATCCTCCTCAAAATTGGTTGAGAGTTGGCAGAAGTTAAAAGTGGTTTTTGGTTCAAAATTTATTCTGTAGCGTAATATACAGTGTATCTTGATTTGTTAATGTTAGAGATAACATTTTACTTAACTAAACATTTTATGAATTTTATAATTTCGAGACGAAATATATAGTTAGTTATTGAAAGTTCTATTAAAATTCAAATATATTTGAAACTATTTTTGTAGGATTCATCTAACAACATCACAACAATCATCATAACCCTCTGTTGAAGGTACTAGTTTTTTTAATAATAAGTTTTGTTAAAATACATTAATTCGCTTAGTTAAATTTGAAGTTTGGAGATTGTCAAAGCTAGAAACCAATTCTCACTCTAATTTATAAACCTACTCAATTTTATTATGTTTTAATATGGCTTCTTCAAGATTGCATTGCTTCATATTTCATATTATACTTTTATTAGTCATTACATCCGCACTCATAAAATAATCATTTATCTTTATAATCTCGTCAAGTGTATTCTGATTTGTAGTTCCAATATGGATACATATTTTATATCCAGATTCTTCCATGCTGGTTTAATAACCTAACTCACTTCAAAAACCAAAGAACTCCATTCCTAACTTTGATGTAGCTTTATAATCTTTTTTCACACATACATTAAGAGCTGTCAATCCACCCCTAAAAATGTTCACAATTTCTGGAAACGTTCTTATCCTAACATACAGCTACAATGACGTGACGCTCCCTTCTTCAAACCACTCTCGTATTGACCACGTCATTCATATATGATCGAAGGAATCAATGCTTCAGAGCCTCACATGTTTTGAGAATATTTGAAACTATCTGTTCCTTAGATGATCATGATAACTAATCTCGATTAGGTAATAACAAATAATCAACACTATCTTGCCACGAGAAAATCTATTTATTGAAGTTATCAGGCCATGCAATTGATTCATAAGTAAATGGGCACGTACTACTAGGTTGTACTATCTCCTCAGAGGGTGTAAGATTCTCTTGCAATGGCAGGCATTGTTAACATCATTCTTTCTCTTAAGAATAGGTACAAGTTCTACCCCAACAAAACATTTCAAATATGACCACGCCAAGTCACACAACAAAAGAGTTCCTCTTCCTCCGACGAAATATATTTCAGATACACCTACTCTCTCCTCTCTCCATCCTAATAGGACTACGTTTTGTCTCTGCATAACGTAGCTTGAAAAACTGACAATTTGAAGAAGGTTGTTAGTGGTTTCTTGCATGCATTATTAATGACGTGATTTACATTACTCGTTGTAAAATATACACTTGGTCTATTTTCTAGATGGACAGCTTAATGCACAACACCTTTAATAATACCTACTGAAATTGTTCCACCTAATTGCTCAAGTTAATACTAAACTGGATTTGACAAAACTGCACAGATTCACAGCTCCACAATAATGTAAGAACTGAGTGATTGTCTATCTCCAAAGCTCAAGAGTGGATCGTTGCAGAGAGCCCTCCATCATCAGGATGTCGTCTACGTTAGTTGAGATATCCGTCTTGCCCATCACCGCAGTTCTTTGAAAGATATTTAGATAGGTTTTGCTGCATTCATGGTGACGATTGATTCAAAAGTCTCTATGGGCTGTGTAACATATGTTTAGTTACACTTCCATGCAATTGTGGGTTAAGGCTGGGTGCTAGTGAGCGCAAATTTAGTACGCTAATTTTGCAGTTTTTATAGCATAAACATTTTTTGAACAAAATAAATCAAATTTTTCTTCTATAGGAACATAGAGTTTAGCTTTATGCACGTGCTAATCTCAACAGTTTTTGAATATCTGGCATGAGCATGGTGGCATTTGGTGACAAACTTTTTAAATTAAGAGAAAAAGTTGTCATTAAATTCCAGGACACATCTGACAGATATTCAAGGACTCTTGAGATTAGCATGTGCAGAAAACTAAACTATATATTTCTATAGAAGAAATATTTGATTTATTTTGGCCAAAAATTTTTATGCTGTAAACACTTCAAAAATACTTCCCTAAACTCACGCTCACTAGCACCCCATCTTAATGTTTGAATTCGGAATCTCTGAACTTATCACCGCATCTATATCGTCGGGTTTAATTTTATTTCCTGAAGCCATAACAGTAGCTGCACTTGTGGAAGTCCTCGCTTTTGCAAATCCACAGTGTACTTCGAAAACTTGTATTGATTTTAACGTCACGACTTAGCTCCTTTTAGACTTAGATAATTTTTAAATATATTATAACCTACCTTTATAGAGTAATTCAATATAATATACAAAATACCGCACTCACATTTATTCTGTAAAGCGAACTTAAGTACAAATACTCCTTTATAAGTATCTGTGAATTCAAAACCACCAACTAAACTATCTCTCTTTGGATTTACTATTGAAATGTAGTCTTTAATTTTTCTTTGTATTTGGAAATCAAGTTATACAGATACATAATTAATTCTACATTCAATAACCTAATAAGTCTTTAAAACACATAATTTTGTTTGAGTTAATTTGTTTGATCAATAACCTAAAACCTTCCTGGTAAAAATCACCATCAGTTAACAGCTCCAGAGATATCAGGAAACAGACATACATAGCAACACTTTCTTTTATAAGTACAGTAGAGATGTAGGTTAGTAAAGCTTAAACTATGGGTAGTTTTTTACGTTCTACAGGAGAAATTAAGGCATTTTTTGTCAGCTCTCGGGAGTTGTATTGTATATAATAATCACCATCCTTTTCGGCCAAGGTCTTGATCTATATATGACGTGAATGTCCGACCGTGATGAGGATAGTAACTCATTTTTTGTCCATTTATGTATATTAATAGTGGTCAGTAAATTGTGTGCATTAAATAAACTCATTTATAGCAAACCAATGACTAAATAAATATATTTTTCCCATCTAATCTGTGGTGAATTTTAAATTTAAACCTCTAATAACACCCAAATATAAAAGATGTGTATTTAAGGTTTTATAATAAATAAATACCTAACTGAATTAATTAAGTCATGTTATTATATTTAAACTACACCTGATCAACACAGATTGACACCAAGATCTTTCACAGTTCAGATCAGATCAAGCCAGATCTGTGGCAGATATGGCCAAATCTGGGTCAGAAGTTATTTTTCCACATGGGTCAGAACTATTTTGAATATTTGATGCGAACAAACTAGTACTTGAGCACCGTTGCTATGAAAATAAATGGTACGATGCATAGCCTAGACTTTCTCTTTTACTCTTACATAGATACAATTATTATTAAAACTCGTAAGGTTTGTGAAACAAAATCAAATACATTGTTGAAAAACACTACACCAAGGATAATAAACTTAATAATTTGCAACCATACAGAAACATTGAAAAAAGAAGAACGAACATCTCTCTCCACTAAGGAGCTTAACAGTCAATTTCAATTGTCCAGGAATTACATTATATATATTTGCTTATATCTCAGAAACTATTGGTTCTATAAAAATATATTCTTAATAAATGATTTTAGTTTTGAATAGCACTACAACTTCACAATGATAAGTTATTTCGTAACTCAAATAGTTGCGGAAATATGGTATAAATTGGAAATTCCTGCTAATGTCAGGTACCTTTGCGTGATTTTGTTTTAATGCTAAACAATATCTGTATACAAAATTTAATCAAAATAGTTTTTATCGGATCTTGAGAAAATCAAATTTTTCGCTTTTCCCCCTTCAATAAACTACTCTAATTCTAGGGTTGGACATTTAATTCCAAAACCTCTCGAGGGAGCCTTACTAAAACCCTAGATACTAAGTTTAAGCCCAATCGGTAAAATTTCTTTAGGCTCTAGGCTGAGATACAGATATACATACACAGACAGAGGGCATTACCAAAACAAATTTTTCTGTTTAAGAGTGTCATGAAACGTTGACACTTATCAACATTTCGAGCTCAATTTTTTTAAAGATCAAAATAGTTCTCTCTCCGAGGGGTAGAGTAAAGGTAAAGGTAAAATAAACCTTCTATTCCCCCTTCCCTATAAGGATTGCGAATATAGAGGGGATTGATATTATAAAAGAGATCTGAACTATACCTAGTTGAATTCGGTCACTAAACCGTCAATTAAGGTGAATAGGTTAAAAGTGATAGTTATATTATGAGTTTTTGTGTGTGTTTTATGTTATTTTATTAACCAAAAACAGTTGTAATGATTTTTAGTTAAGAATGTTGACACAATATTATCAGTTTAACTAACTTAAACTATACAAAATTTGAATCTTTCGATGCCTTTTAATTATTTTTTTTTGTTTGTTTACAGGCTGAGCTCTCCGTTCAGGGTGACGACTTTACAAGGCAAATATGGCAAATGTACGCAACATTTGAGGACTTTTTGGACACTCGGACAAATTTTGGACAGACTAGAGAAGTTCCAAAGAACCCTGATAGTACCAGTCAGATACACGAGGTTGTCTGCCGTGATGGTATCTCATTTCGAGCATGCTCTCGCCCTATCAACCGATGCAGAAAGTCCGGAATGCGGCGGGGCTTCAAAGGCAGCAACCTAGACTTGCCTGTAGTTCCACATGACATGGCAGCTGCCTCTAAGATCTCAGTCTCCGCTCCTGCTGCCCCATCAATGGAATTAAGCTTTGAAACTTCAGAAAAACTTTCCCATTTCAAAGATGACATGAGTCTTATATATCGTAAGCCACCACATCATCGTTCTCGTTACAGAAAAAGTCATAGAAGAATAGAGGCTGTAAACCCTCTCTTGGAAACAATCAGTGCCATTCAGGATACATGGGAATCTGACGACCATGAAAGTGGTGATCAAAACACGCAACTATACGGTGGCCGTGAAAGCCGTTTATTTACTTTACGAACGTGTTCCGACGTCGACAAAGACTCTATCGGTTATGCGGGCTCTAATTCCATAGACTCAGGTTATAAAAGTTCATGTCCTACTCCAGAACCGTCAGAAATGAACATTTATGGAAATGAATCTGTAAGTAGACGCAGTTCGATCGCTAGTCAGCCGAATCAAAAACCAAGAATCCCAATGGGTACTAAAGTAATGGGAAGGCACTCTCAGTCTCATTACGCTGGTCGAGATCTGGACCACTTGATGTACTTACGCCAGTCTATCCTAAGTGCCATGCATCGCTACGAGCAACAAGCTGTGGCCTCGTCCCCTAGTCCTGGATTTAGACCAAGAAGCTCAAGTGCAAGTAGTCCTGGCTATCGGTCAGGTAGTCCAAGAGGTTCAGGAGCTATTCAACGTCGTCCTCTTATGGCCAGTTGCCCAACTTCTCGCACTCACAGTCCATGCTACAGTAGTGCTAGTAACGGAAGTGGAATAAGTTCTCCAGGCTACCATCACTCCCGTCTAGACTCACGTCTTGTTACTGCAGAGGAGGATATAGACACACTGTTGTATGGTCGAGTGCAGGAGGATATGCATTGTAACTACGTTACCATGATAGAAGACAAGTATCGGCGGAGCAGCGTGGCTCGCATCAAAAAGCTTACAGGTAACTTCCAAACATTATTAATTATGTTGTTTTGGGAGGTGAGCATATTCACAACAGTACTCTAGATATTCTAGACTTTATATTTTATCTACAATCTTATGTAAATGCAGTTGGTCTACATATTATAATAAGACAAATAATTTGTGTACAATGTTTACAGTGAAAAGTATCAGTCTTACCTTGATGGACTTAAGTTACTGTGTCCCTATTTTATAAGCTACTCCATATTGGAATGATGTAAAGAAAGCTTGCCACCTTTTAGGGTAAGCGAAGTGTAAATATTGAATCAAACACGTATTTTCATTTGATATTATTATGGATTAACTGTCCATTTATAAAATTTAACTAACATAGTTTGAAATTCTTTAAAATTATAATTTCAACCTTTCTCTTTTTACATAGTTTAGAAAGGGATGTTAAATCCACACATGATTATCATCACACTCCACACTTCTACCATAGTTCATTGCCAGTTATAAAGCACAATTATTCAAATGACTTTTTGTAAAAATTTTGTATTAATATTTGTAAAATATTTACTAAAAATGTTACACAGTTGAATAAAAGTTCTACAATTTAGCTTATTCCGTAGTAACACGTCTGCCCACTGAATTATGAGTCCCAGGTTTGGCTCCTAGCATGACTGAAAAACTCATAAATGATGATATTGAATCAACGGTTTAGGGGTATGGTTGCCGTGTCTAATATAGCATTTAATGATAGGGTTTAAACGATTTGCTAATATAATCAATTCAGAAAGTGCACTCAACCCCCCCCCC
>CABFWB010006125.1:18458-36571 GCA_902151455.1 Timema bartmani
CCCCCCCCAAAAAAAACATGAAAAATAAAACACACATTAAGAATTTGTATAATATATTTTACAATTTAATTTTGTTAAAAAATTAAAATTTAATATAATTTTTAGGAATTTGTCGAAAGCTATTTTTAATCATAATCCAATGTTAAGCGTATAGAAACTTATAATAAAGGGTATGACACAATCGCACAAGCTTTCTCACATTGTGTATTATAACTTCGAAGATAATTTTCAATAATAGGCTTTGAGTAAATTACACATCATCTTGTTAGTCACAATAAACACTCTATACATTTTAAACAAAATTGTTCAAATATATTTAACAAATTTCAAAAATAAATTATTTGTAAATTACCCTTAAATTATTTGTTATTATTAAAAATAAAAACTTATTCTTTTTTATCATGAAAAACAATTCTCAGATTCCCATTTTGAATTCAATCTTCAATGTCAATTTCTAAAAAACTCAAATTTTCTATAATATGTAATTAATATATTACCCTTAAATTAGTTTATTTTAGATAATACACATTATTATTGTTAATGTTAATAAGTCCTCACGGTACGAATTTCGAATCAAATTGTTGCAACAATTTACAAGAAAATCAAATTTAACAAAAATAATTTTTAGTTTACTACTAAATCATTTTTTTTAGAAAAATAAATCTATAAAACAAACAACTTAACAAATAACTATTTTTAGCCAAATCGCCAAAGCCAGATTATTTTTAATATTCAAAATAAAAATAAAAACTGTTAACTATCTATAAATTAACTACCCCTCCCTCCCACCCCACCACAAACCAAGTATTTAGGTTTATTGAACATGATCATGTCAAACACTCCCCAGATATACATTTTATCCATTTTCAAAATAATCTTAGCCATTTTCAAAATAATCCTTATCTTTTAAAATCATTCATCAGTAAAAGACCCTTTACCGGGTTCTTACTCAAAACTAGGTATACAGGGTTATTTGTCATGTCAAACACTCCAAAGATACCCATTTGGAATCAAATATTAATGGCCATTTTAAAAATATTTTTAGTTGTTGAAAAATCAGTAATTTATAATTTATTCATTAATGAGTTTTTCCCCCAATACCAATAGATACTGTTAATTGTCATGTCAAACATTCTCAAGATATCAATTTGAAAACAAATCATTAGAAACATTTTAAAAATATTTACAGTTTTTTATAATTCAGTCATCAGTACCCATAAATAAGTTTTTACCCCAAAAACAAGTATAAAATGTTAATTACGAAGTAAAATATTCCCAAGAAACCAATTTGTAGCCAAATCATTAGGGCAATTAAAAATACATAAAGTTTTTTTATAAATCCTTAAGCAGCAAACTACACATAAATGAGTTCTCACCCCAAAAATAAGCATACAGTTTTACTAGTCATATCAAACATTCCCAAGATACCCTTTTGGAACTAAATCATTAGAGCTATTTGTAAAATATTTCAAGCTTTTTAAAGATCTGTCATCAGTAAGCTACTCATAATTGAGTTTTTACCCCAAAAACAAGTACACAGTGTTTTTTCACTTTTTTGGTATACTAATCAATCCCGAGACATACAATTTAAACCAAATTGTTACAAATATTTTCGAGCTTTTGCCCAAAAACCAATCATTCAGTACTATTATTATCATGTCAAACAAATCCTATACATGCATATTAAACAAAATCGTTATAGCCATTGTTGAAAAATTCGGAATTCAAAAAAATCACTAATTATTAAACTAACCTTAATTAAAGGGTTAAGGTAAAAAAAATATCTGGGGTACAGCCCTATTAAATCTAAATATCAAGTTTGAACAAAATTATTCAAACCCCTTTGGATCCGTGGCAAGTGACAGGCTGACAAACAAACAAACAAACAAACAAACAAACAAACAAATAAACACAAAAAACAGACAAACACAAAATCAAACAGACAAATGGACAGACAGACATGAAAACATACAGAATTGTAAATTCCTCTTTTTTTGGGTCGTGTTCACATAAAATCTAGATATTCGTCATAATCTCGAGACCAATTTTTTCATGATCACAATACTTTCTCTTGATTTGAGAACGTAAACAAAGGAATATCCATAGGATGCTTGTTGATTGAAGGTTTCGTGAAGCATAAAGCATTGATCTAGAGTTGCGTGTGGTATTATACAAAATAAAAACTTTGGAGAGTACAAAAAAGGATGGTTACATTAATCTATACCAATTAAAAAATCTGAATATGAATCTGTCAGGGACGAATCTACCTGAAGTGTCTCCCCTTCTCCACCAAATCAAATATAAAGTAAAACTATTACTGTGCTATAGAATACATGTTTCTATTGGCCATCTTTTCTTTGTCGATGAAATCCGGCTGTAGAGTGGATTTGACACGGTTATCGAGCGGTTATCGAGCGGATTTCAGCTTCACATTATTTTGTTAACTTTCCCTTTGTGTGCAGGCAATGAAAAATTACCTGAGCCCAACTAATCAATTGATGTGTACTTAAAATGTACATACCTCTTTCATAATAATTTTTGCTAAAACAAGTCCGTAGCCAGGGAAGGGGCCATTCATATCCCTCTTATCCCCTGAAACCCGATATTTAAAAAACTGACTTATAAATAAAATAAAATAAAGGTACGGGAAATTAGCTGTTACTGCTAGCCACCATTCTGATTTTTAAGTACACATTGTTGTTTGGGCTCTTAAGACAATCCAAGGGCTATATACACCTGCTACTGCACTAATAGATAATTCAGTATCAGTCGTTCCACACCCGATTTTGTGCCACGATGGGGCTAAGTGACTTTGACCTAACTTGTATTCGAACTTACAAAGCTACCAATGCTATTCAGTTAATATATTGAGAAATCCTACCTTAAAAATCTTGATCTAGCCATGCTGATAGCATCATCCAAACAATTACAAAAAGTATCTATTAATACGATAAACAACCTTCTTTTACAAAGTTTAATCTTTGTGAAATATAATTTGGCCCTATATTAACATATATTCAAAACTCCAAATATATAAATAACAAATATCGTTTAGATAGTTATATATTTCGATTTTCTTAAATTTTTTAAAACGGTATCTCCAAGAAACTACATTAGTACACAATTTTATTTTTATAATAATATCCTACATGCTGACTTGCTACCTGCTTTCTCCTACAAAAGATGTTGGAAGTAAGCTCCCTGTGAATCAATATATTTTTGTGCTTAATTAATCATGTTGAGGTACACAATACGCAAAACTGTAAAATAGCGTTTTGAATATATTTCTCCTTCATTTTGTCCAAAGTGTGGGGCCTACAGATAAAAAAATCACACGTATACATATCTGGGAAACATGGGTGTCAAAAATATTTGCCGACAGTTCGTTCCTCTATGAAATCCTCACTAACGTGAACCAGTGAATCACGAGATGTATGACTCGTTGCTCTATCTTATTGAAAGAGCGGTACTCATGTTCCTTCATTATCACTTAGTCGAGATACACCTGTGTGTTTACAGTGGAGTAAAAAGAGATTAAACCCACGGCAAGATTCCTAGAAACAGCACACCATGCTCCGATTTTCGAAAAATGTAGTGGTTCCTCGTGCAGCTGGTGAGGAATTTCTGCTCACCAATTACCTGTTGTTTTCAGAATCAGACAAATGAAACCACGCTTTGTCTCTCAAAGTACAGAATTTGGTCTAATTCACCATCAACTATCAATGATAGTAAGTCACGCGTTTCGACTTGTCTGCCTCTTTCAATTCATGTACACACTCTATAAAATATGATTTCAATTTTAGAAAATAATATATGCGAAGCCACGATGTGTATTTCACACCTATTTGTTGTGATAATTTTAGTGCGGATTTTTGGGACTTACGGAAATCCTCTGTTGAATGTCGGCCACTGCCTCTTGAGTCCAGACAGATGATAGCCTACGCCACGTATCATTAGCCACATATCTAGTTGTACCCTACGCCATTTCACGATCAAATCTTGTATGCATCTCTTTGCTGGAATGTTACTTTAGTGAAGATTTTCTGCATACATTTAACGAGTTTATTTGATGAAACCTATGCGCACATAATCTTCCACCATAGCATTCCTTTGTTACGGAAAATAATTCATTTTTGAGAATGGCACAGCTTTATTTAAGTACAAACAGTGTTAGACTGGTGAGAAGTGTCTTTGAAGACACAATAGAGCAAAAGATGTGAGACATGCAAGAGTCGACACTTGAGGTTTAAGGCGTACTGGTTTTAAGTGGCTCACCCTTATTATCTATACGCGTGACTTTAATTCCTATATAAAAAACTCTAATTATGGTCTAGAGGCATTCAATATTAATTAATTGTCTTGATCTAGAGCGTTTGGAGAGTTATGCCTCCCAAAGCTACCACGAAATTTCATCCCGGCCATGACCTTGTACTAAGAAGTTCATAATTTTATTGTGTTATGTGATTGTTTTTATTTTGTATATCATATGATATATTGATATTGATGTTAAGTACATTATTATTGATGTTATTGTTATGTTTACATCTGAAAATCTAAGTTATAAGCTTAATATATTGTTTGTTTATAAATATAGCTTATATCATTTTATATTTTACCATCTAGCCATAGTGTATGCTTTGGGTGTATATTTTTTTTCTAGATTTCTAATGTAGATTTATATTTACTTATATTTTTTATTGGATTTATACATGCACGTATTTATGACATATTGTTTGTGTAAAAACTAAGTCTCATATAAGTATTATTAAATAAAAGATTCTACTATCATGCACTTTGAAAAAGTTTTTAATTAAATATAAAAGTAGAATCATGTAACATATTATACTATAAAGTTTATTTCCTCTAGTATTCGGCTAGCCCCAGAACCCTAAAATTTCCCTTGTACTTGCCATTAAAATGTGGTGAATTTTGAATTGAACACTAAGATTAATGTTCAGTCTTGTTTAGAATTTCTCCTTCCACTACTCTGTTATTTTAGTCATAAATATACAACAGTGAATCACGATTGAGACTTCTCAGCCTAACTATTGATAGTTTTCTGAAAATTAACACATTTCATTTACATACAATTACATAATAAACTCTATATATTATACATTGGTAGATTAACTTTAAAAAAGAAGCACATATACATTTCTTTATTTGTTTGCGTGGCAAATTGTTTATAATTGAAATTTATATTTTTAGATTAAATTTTCCTCCAGCTTATGTAGTTGAAATTAATCAACATAGCATACAATATGCGTGATTAATAAAATAATACATTTCTAAACAACGTTTAGAAAGAAAAAAAAAGTTTTTTGGAAATATGTTTGATAAAGTGCGCGTTTGAATAGCATCTGCATTAAAAAGACTCAGGTTCCCCATCGGGATCTCGGACACCACCGCAACTTCCATCCTTCATAGCACAAGGCGAATCGGCAATCACCCCGTCCAGAATAAGATCATTCAGCCCAGTCACCAGCCCAGTGAAAATAGCACAATTCAGAAAGAACTCAGAAGAAATAGATATGCCGAAAGAAGGCCACCTTCAGCAAATGCAAGCTATCCAAGAATTGACCCAGACGGTCAACACTAGCAAAAACATATTCCGTAACCCAGAGGCATATATATATATATATATATATAAATTATATATACTTTATACAAGAAGCCAAATAGCAAATTATATTGTTCTAACTTTTGAAATCTCTCTTCTTCAACATATTAAATGACCATAACTAAGACAGTACATAAAAACCTACATTGAGTTCTTGCTTTGGAACTTCTTGACCTCAAATTCAAACTGCTTTTTCTTTTTCCTTTAACTAGATTATTCTCTCTCAAAGTTTGGTATTATTTGTAGCTCCTTTGAAATAGAATTAGAATATATAAAACTTATTGAAAACTCTCTTCATCATCATCCCCCCTACAGACCATATGGTATTTCTTGGTCACTGGTAATTGACTTATAGCTAATTTAAATTAGTTTTCCTATTTTCTGGTAGCTTTTTTGTAACATTTACTTCAAAAAAGGATATTATAACATGTAACAGGGGATGCCACAAACTTGAACTTACAAATTTCATCAGAAAGGGTCTTTGCTTCAATTCGATAATTGTTTTAGATGAATATTTTAAACAATGCCTATATTAAATCATCGTATATACTACCAAAATGAGATCACATTGGTTTCAAAGCAGCTATCCAACACTCTTATTTTGTTTAGCTCTATGGCTTAGCTGAAATTCCTAAGCCTCTTTGTTAAATGGCTAGTTAGAATTTGCCAACGCTGAGTCGATGCAGATAAATAAATATTGATCTGTTCAACCAAACTGAAAAAACTGGTTGCTTCCAGACAACATTTAGTGGCATCATTGAATACTCAATTTGGAGAGTGTGCATTTTATGGCACAAAAAGGTCACATGGATTTATTTCCAGAACTCTCTTTTTTTTAAAACTTACTTTGCCTTTCATGTTACTCCCATTATCATAAACCTTGACCACGTAGAATCTAAATTTCTAGTACCATTTGCTTAATATGTACAAGAAAGTTTCTGTCATAAAGAAACCTTTATTTTCCTTTATTGAAACAAATCCCAAGAAATATTATATTATGATAACCTCAAGCTCAGATATATCATTAACTGATGTTTTAATTACCTCATCATAGCGTACAATTATTTTCATTTGTTAAATATAAACATCATCAGGTGTTCAGTTAATAATATTTGAGAATTATTGGCTGAGTTTGTTTGTGCTAAAATTTCCTACTTTATTTTCATTGAGTTTAACATTTTTCACATGTTGACCTCACAAATTGTTGAATATCTGTCAAGGGTGTCCTGAAATTTCATGAAACCTTTTTCTCTTTATTTAAAAAAGTGTTAGATAATTTCACTATGCTCATGACATATATTAAACAACTGTTTCAATCACCATGTGAGGAAAATTAAACTCTGGGCTTAGAAGGAATATTTGATTTATTTTAACCAAAAAAATATTTTCTTATAAAAAACTTTAAAAACACTGAGCTTTTCATACATCTCCACCTTAAATTGAAAACATATTCTCATCTACATTTACTTCACACATTATTTCACCAGCATCTTCTCCTCTTACTTCTCAATTAATAACAATATGAAAAAAAAATTCATATCGGCTATCGTCCTACAATTATCCCGAAAGTGCTTTGTGATAAGCCTCTCAACGTGTCTCTTCTTAGCAACACTTACATTGTTTTGTGCTTCTAAAACACCAAGGTTCACGTCCACAGCCCGATTTCCAACTCTCAAAATAGATTTTTAGATTTTTACACCCCTGTGACAGTTCTCCATGTTATTTCTTCACGTGCTTCAAGTTATTTTCTCACAGTTATTTTCACTTAAAACCTTTTATCTTTTGATATTTTGAAGTGCAATGACTTAATTTCTTTCATTGTAACAATAGTTGACGTTTTAAAATCCTTAACCTCAGTGATCTTCCTAACAAGTTTGAATGTGTCCTAAATATCTGGCAAACTTCTTCAGGTTTAATCATTCTTTAAACTTTAGTGCCTTCTCTATTCGTCCAAACACTCTGATGGAAGGAAGTTTAGAACAGTGATGGGAAAAACCATTTCTATTTCCCGTATATGTTGAGCTTTTTAATACTCTGCTGAAAAAAATGTGGGCTAAGCGCCTGAGCCCGACCACCCAAGCTAGCTAGGGGTTTGGGGTTGAATCCCTTAACCATTGGGGGTGGGTCATGCTCCCCTAGGGTTTGGGATAGGTCTCTGAGCCCCAACGCCCAATATTGCTAGTCGGTTAGGGGTACGACCACAGACCCATTTGGGAGGGGGTGTAGTATATCTCCCCATAAATATCTCCTAACCAACATGATGGTCTAACAAGGTGTGGGGAAGTGAGGGGGAGGTGTAAAATACTCCATCACAAAATAAGAATGTAAATTTAAATTTAAAAATCAATAAGGAAATAAAGAATAGGTCAAATGAAGGCAAGGGTGAGGGAGAAGAGGGGTAGAATGGAAATGGCACATAGGGATATCTGGTAGACCTACTCACACAATGGGTATATTTTATTACTAAAAGCTTATAAATATAAGTTTATTCATGCATTAGAAATAGATAATATAATAAAACTTAACATCAATAAATACAAATATAATCCATGTGAGTTGAAGAAGAATGAGAAACACTATAACAAAAAATAAGCCAAGTACGCCTGGCAGGGATCCAAACCCCGACCTCGTTATTATCAAAAAACCTGACTAGGCAAGACTGACATCTTTATCCGTGTGTCTGTCCACTGTTGTGGGCGTCTGCGTTTATTTGGGTCAATACTATATTCATATTGATTGTTAAAACTACTATCTGTGTTGCCTGTTTTCGGTTCTACATCTGTGGCTATTATATCCAATGTTTTCTTTTTTCAGAGAAAAGTCGCCGCAGTATTGGCGCTCCGGACTCTTCATCCAGCAGTGATGGCTGCGCAAGTCCAGTGTGCACTTCCAGCCCGCAGTCCAGTCGATTCTCTGAAGTAGCAAAATGCATGCTGGATATAATTGAGGATCTTCAGAACCAGACTCAGGGGCCACTAGTCTCACCACCTGCGCCAGCTCCAGCCCCAGCCCTGGTGACAACAACATTAGCTTCACCTTCATTCCTTGTCAAGCCTTTCAATGACGTCGTCGTTACATCTTCCACATCGTACCTTCCTAGGAAGAGTGAAACGTCTGTTAGTGTGAGAACAGGTCAAGTCCCAAGCACGGACTATCATGTGTATGAGGAGATCATATATGATCTGACTACTAGTCCTCGATCTGAGTCGGGTCCTCCACCCTTACCAGCCAGACCAGACGGAATATTTCGGTCCGGATCTACTGGTAATATTCCTCCCTTGCGGCTTATTCCTACACATCACCATCGGTTTGGAGTAACCAGCAGAGTCCTACCCTTGCAGCCCCATCCTTCGCAGCAACATCGACCTAAGCAGAGGAACAACATATACTCATTATTTAGAGAAGCTAGTTCCCGTCGTGACATCTCCCTGTCGTTGGAGCAAGAGTTTCGTTGCCCGGCCACTAGAGAGCTTCATCATATTCCCGGACTATCTGAACCAGAGGAGGAATATGGTTTCCGAGTAATTGATTAACCGTCCACTGGTTTGGTCGAGAAAGGATCACCTTCGTAAACATTGACAATAAGTCAAGGTTGTTGATATTTTAAAATAAAAACTATGCTAATGTTAAATGTCGTTAACCTATACAATATTTGTTATTTAAGATATAATGATTATGTGTAATTAGTAATGAATTTTGTCCATATCTATTCTACACGTTATAGTGTTGAAAATATCTTTCCAAAACAGTTTTCACAATCTCATCTTCCAGTATATCGTAAAGGGCACGTGCGACCTGGGAGGTTGCGGGCCATTCACACGTTTCCGTGTAAACCGCGAGTTGTTTTTAGAGTATTAGGGTACGCTGTTGATCAGACACGATTGAACATGCACATGGAATATCCAAGGTTTTGATTATTAAAAATAAAACAACACATAGAATGATTAGGCTACAATTAAATAAGTCACAAAATTAAATAATAAGAGTCGTAATTAAGTATTAAAGTTACTAAATGAATGAGAACACAAAAAATTAAAAGATTATCAAATTAATAACTATAAAACACATAATAACTATTCAAATATTTAAAGAAGTCACAAAAATCTCATTTATTAACACAGTTCTTTATAACAATTAATGTCTACATCCTCTGTATCATCTCTTAATTCGCCACTGGTCCCCTCTCAAGACAAACTCCGCTGACCCACGTTACGCAAATATTAGACTCGCTGATTTACTCATTGGACACAGCTCAATCACTGAACACGCTGTCCATTCCCGGGCACGCTAGCCTGGACACGCCGGTCCACTCACTGGCTAGCCTCAAATTGGACTAGGGGATATTTCGCTGACCGCCAACCATGTATATATAGGGCTGACATGAGTTTGGACTCGTCCATTACCAGACTTTTCTACTTGTTTAAAAGAAAACGAACCCTTCTAAACGTTTCCCTTTCTTTTCAATTAAGCTCCTCCCTCCCCCTCCCCCCTCTACATCCCTTTGCAGTAGGGTTGGCCTAGTTACCTGCTAAGTTCTACGTAAAGAGAGGAAAGAGAAGGCAAATAAATTACAAGTGCGCTGACCCAGCAGTCAGACACTAATCAATTTCTATATTAATTTGGTGCTGTATCACCAAAACGAGTGGTCTGTTTTATTTTTAGATAGTTTTATTACAATATCAAGTAATACAATAATTTTGAATATTTATTAGGCTCACTAGTCACAAAAAGATGATATTATTTTTAGAAATGCAATTTTTAACCTACATATTTAAGCTATTGACATGTTTCAACTAGATGCAAACATGCTATCTTAAAAAAAATACTTAGATTTATTTGATTGGTTTTTGAAAAATATATAAAAGGATACAGTTGCGCTAATTGCTAAAATAATTAAAGTATGTCCATCGTTTCTTGTTCTGAATGGGTATTATTATTTCCACAACATTAAAGGTATGTCTAAATGGATGCAAGAATCGGTCCGCGATCAGAGAAATAATGAAAACCAACTTTATCAGCTTATTTATCAAATTTGACTTAAAAATATAATACATTAGTAGAACATACTCGTTGTTTGGATATACAAACCTTAAATATTGTTTATTTTTATAATTGTCAGAGAACATACAAATGCATCACAACACGTTTGAAGTTTAATTAAAGCAACTGAAAACCCAAGAAACCCAACTCAATGATCTAAAATACAAATTATATTCTTAAAATAATGTATATAGTGGCTTCAGGCGATAAGATTAATGAGATAGCTCAGGAAGACATAAATCTCATCTAAAAAGAACAAAATAATTGAATTCCATGATAGCAGAATAAAAATAGTGTTCAATACCTTAAGTACCCTTACCTAGCCAAACAGAAATCCATGCAATGCAGAAAGCCATGCACCTTAATATCGTCATCACAATGTTAGATTGCATATTTACATCTCCCAAAGTCTAATGGTAGTAATATCACATTTTTAAAGATGCCCCTCCTAACAAACAACATTAATAACATCTGTGAAAATTCTATAGCTTGAACAAAATACTAAATATTTTTAGGAAGGGAAGGGATTTAATTCTACTGAATTGTCTTTGTATTTGGGATTGTATTACTACTTCAAAAATAAATGGCTTTACAGGTTGATTTATCATTCATAATGACGAAGTTATCAATATAATTAACAAATCAATGTTTCATTTGCATTTGTCAGAGATATCTGCAGTGCCTTGATGTTAAATCTCAATTTAATTTTTACAGATTTGTTTAGTCAAGCAGGTAGTAAATGGAACTGATTCTGAAACCCTTCATGATCCTTATAATTACTACCATTTGTTTTTTTATATAATCATTTTTGGTCTTTCTCATGTATTACTTTATTTTCCATTTCTATATCATCTTTCCCACCTATCCACATATTTAAGTATACATATTGGCCATAGAGATCAAATAGCCAAGTATGTGTCTTTGCCAATTAGCATTTAATGAGTATTTAATGATTATTTGTTAGCAATATAGCTTGGGAATACCAAGCCATATAGAGTAAAGACTATCTAAGCTTCATATGATTCCTACCAACCTCTATATTTTATCAAGGGAATGATGCTAAGTCCCGGCGGAATGTTTGTAATATTACAGTTTTTGCCATTATTCGGATTCCAGCTTGTTTCGAAGGCTTTTAAGGTGAGTCTCTTTTGACCATATTATTCCATAAGTTATCCAAGAAGATAAAAATAATAAGTATATCCTTCCAGTATATGGTACATTCTCAATCATATTCTTCTTCCCATTATTGAAGATATAAATAAATATATAATACCTATACGTAAATTTATATATTTTATCTCTGTTCACAACCGGTAATGCCTGCATATTTTAAGCTTTGGGATTAAGATAATTATGGTAAATAGAGTGAACTACATAACGCCTAGATCATATTGGGAATACTTTTTTCTTTCTATGACCTCATTTAGTGCGTTTCGGTACTCTTTATTTCTTACCCCTCAATTTCTTTGGGAAATGGAAAAAGCACTAAGATTCAAATATTTGAAGACACCAATGGAACTATTCGAACAAATTATAGATCGTTTAGATTATATTTACTCGCTGTGGTTGAGATCCTGGATGTTTTTGATACATAGTATGATGGGGAACTGGATGAACATTCCCAAATTTCTCCAACACCATTAATAATTATAATAACGATGCCAACTTTAATTCATAACTATAGTATTGCTAAACAATCTCTTGAATTCTTAATAGGAAATCCCTTCTGAAAAAAAATCATTGGATACGACTCTTTTTAGCTCTCCTGGTGATTTACTAATCTGCTACTACTTGACTAACCACTTCAGATATTTGGGATATGATCGTAGACTTCCAATAAATAGTGACACAACCATTTCCAGTACTCATATATATTGTTTTTATTTCTGTCTGGTTCATTCTTTAGTACTTATCCCCTGCCTGATACATTTCGATAGCATTAATCCAATAACTGCCTGGCGCGCAAGGTTTTATTAACACAACTCTAAGTTTGCAGAAGGATCATCAGGACACAAGTGAAATTTATCAACTGAAAGTTAGATGAATAGTATCAGAAAGCTCCCTGTAGTTGACCACGCTAATAATAGATTTGTGTAAAAGTCTGCCTTGGGGGTTCAACAGTGTGCTCTATATCAAACTCATGAAAACACGTAGAATATCCAAGTAATGCATTACAGATACATAAGCTAAGGTATTGGCGAAAGTTTATATTGTTGCAAATAATATTCCTCTTTGGGGAAAGATGGACATATTCCACTCAAGTAGACTGGAAGGTAGCTCTTCATTAAATACTAGCCCTTGTAAAAATAAAGAAATTAAAGGATAAATAATTAAAATAAGTTTTATATCATTGATACCATTTTATGAATACTAGTTATTGGTGAAAACCTCAGTTAAAATATTCTAAATTGTATATTTAAGCAATTTACACAATAAAACAAAAGATACAATATTATTTTTACTAAATAACAATTTTGTTTTCCCCCTAGTCCATACTGGGACGTTTTTAAGTAGTAGAACACTCTAAATCAATATATTTAAATCATTAAATACTTTTAGTGCGCCAGCATTAAGTGTTCTCGACTAAATAATGTCTAGTTTTAATTTTAGACACATCATTTACTAATATAAGTAGTTTTATGGAAGAATAGATATATTAAGATGGAAAAAACTTGCCCTGTAGTTCTTTAGTATCCGTCTAAATTAGTCAGAAATATTTCCAAATTACAAATATATTTTAAAGCCTTGAAGTGACAAATGTTTGAAAAAAATATTATGTATTCAATATAAGAGAGTTCTTTAATGATTGCTCTAAAGTTTAGTTACAAAATTAACATGGCATTGAAATGTAAAAATAAATACACAAAATTAGACCTTTTCTTGTGATAAAAATATCCATTATTTGTAACAATGTAACCATTAGAAAAGGTATTTCATGTAAATCTATAGCTCTAGCTTTACATTTTAGTTTTACATCTCTGTTTTTATGTGTTTATTTAATGTTGCATAGTTATACAATATTGTTTTCTGGCCTATACATCTCACAGAAAAGGAAGGCTATCACTTATCCAGAGAAATAGTGGGAAATTGTCAAGAATAATTTTAGAGATGCAGCGAAAAGTAATGTAGGTCTATGGAAAAAGAGTATGAAGAAACCACGGTTTGATAACGAAAGTTCAAAATTAATAGAGGATTAAAGGGAAGCAAAATTAAATTGGTTAGAAATTCCTAATGACTGGAGCTTAAGCACTTTTAGCAATGTCAAAAAGAGGGCCAGTGTCACAATCATAATTAAAAAAGAAATGTTATTTAAATGGTAAAGTTAGCTAGATAGTATTACATAATATAAAAATTAAGAATACCAGGGAACATATTCATGTATAAATGGATATAGGAACAATCATTAGGCAAAGGACAATTTAGTGAAACATGAGATTGGCAATCTGATGGCAGATACGAACGAGCTTTTTAGTAGGAACGACTATTTTAGTCGTATATTTAATGTCCCTGCTGGATCCGAATTGCTTGAAGTTATCTAAATCCATTTGGCTGAACCACAAGTCCAAAAGCCAAGTATAAGTAAAGTCAAATAATATGTTAAGAAGAAAATTAATAATAAAACTTTACGTATAGATTAAATTCCAGAAGAGTTAATGAAGGGATATGGGTAAATGTTTGTAATAGAAGTTCATAAACTGCGTTGTTCTATATGGAACCATGGTGTATTACCACAAGAATGGAAGGAAGGCATTATGATACCCTTTTTCAAAAAGGGAGATAAAACAGAGAGTAATAACTATAAGAGGTATCGCACTGCTACCAACATGCTACCAAATTCTATCTAGCATAATTTTAATGAG
This sequence comes from Timema bartmani, assembly GCA_902151455.1. Classification (NCBI taxonomy): domain Eukaryota; kingdom Metazoa; phylum Arthropoda; class Insecta; order Phasmatodea; family Timematidae; genus Timema; species Timema bartmani. Next base: position 32,979 of record CABFWB010006125.1, read on the forward strand.
ATCGATGCCATATGCTGAGGAAATAATAGGACATCATCAGTGAAGACTTCAACAAAATTTATCAACAATGGTTCAGATTTTTAATAATAAGAAAATATTATTAAAAGTGTAATACAACATGACGGAATATCAATTAAATGTAGATAAAAATCTATGATTCAGTTAAGAGACACAAATTATATGAAATTTTAGTTAAGTTAACGCGAGAGATTAGGGGAGGGTTGACTTTAAACGATACAATGCAGCTTTTATGCAGTGGCTATTAAAATAAGATATAAATTTCGTCAATATTTGTTAAAAATTCATTCAAATAAAAAATATCAAAAATAACATGCAAAAATAAAAAAAATGCAAATTCACTCCAAATAACGTGGATTTGTTGTATAAACTCTTAAGCTGTTTTATTAATGTATACGTATAGGAATATGAAAAAAGTATCGTTACTTTACTAATATCGATATTCTCTTTTCGATACTAGTATTTTTTACTCGATACCTTTTTTCCGATATTTTTACTGATATTAGTACTCGCACTCCAGTATCGGATTGGTATCGAAAGAGGCAACTTTTTTGTTGTCCTCACTCATGCTGGGATTAAATGTGGAGGAAGAACAAATTACACTCTCTATTAACTCTCAGTCATTTTCTGCAACTCTAGCACTCAATATCTTTTAGCTCATCATAAATAATATATGTTCTTTCATCTTTGTTTTTCAATACATCCTGATGCCTGACCGTTGACGGGGTGAGCAGTGACCAGTCTACTACCTCTTCCTATATCAATGAACACGGCCATCACAAACTAAACAAAATACGCTTTTGTGGAGCTCAACGAACTCTGTTAACTCAAGGGTGCCTCAAGCAGACGAAGCAGACAAACTTTATGTGCGTTTCAATAGGTACCGATACTTACTGTTATCGATACTTTTATTTCAATTCTAGCACGGTATTGATATTCTTCTTCAGATACTTTAAATGAGTACAGTATCAATACTTTTCTTTCGATACCACATCCCTACGTACGTATGTTCATTGTCCTCACAAGTTCACGAGTTCACTAGAAATAGTACAAATACGTTTCTACATTACCAAAACCAGTAAAACCAGATTTTTTTTATGGTATGCATCTTTGGAATTGAGCTGCATTTTTAAAACTTTATTTTAATATGTTTTGGCTTCTTTTTATTCTATACACAACTAAGAAGATGGCCTAACTAATGGTTTCAATTCACTTTTTTGATCAAGAGTCTATCTTGAAACATTTATTAAGAACCTGATTCGAATTATTCAATTTACCTACGTAGAATATTACAACATATCACCTAACAAATCAACACAATCCTAAAATTACTCTACACAGAAACACTCACGCTATGCACAGCACAAATATACGCAGGTACACGCAAGGTTGTCGACAACATTACATATCTCACAAGCTTCAACTTCATGGCACGCACGGGAAAGAGACTTCACATGCAGAAAAGGCAGGGCCAGGTAGTCACAGCTGGCTGCCGACAATATCTGAAGGGGTGGGAATGTTTGATTTCACACTGCAAGGCACAGAAAGCCACACATCTGACTGCATACCATTTTAAAAAACATTGCCTTGTATTACCTAAACCAAAAATATATTTTCTTGAAACTATTATGTCAAATTAAAACTGTCATGTGAGTGTGAATAATAATTTTACAAGGCTATGCTTTATAATTTGGGGCCTATTGGTGGTCCTGGGGGGATCGCGTCTTTGCACCCTAAGGATAAGTCACCCCTGCTATTAAGATACGTAGATGATTTAGATTTGTTTGTTAATAGTAAGGATACTGTTGCAAGAAATGGAGGAATTTAATTAGAAGTTAGCAAGGAAATATAGATTGAGGACGATGATATAGAGAAAACTGCGTACAGCTTATCATTTGACATAATTAATGATTTTATATATTTAGGAAGAATTTTAACTATTAAAATGGTATTAGAATGGAAATTAGAAAATGAATACAGTCAGGAAATTCGTTATATTATTCAGCCAGTAAGTTGTTGAACTCTCATCTGATATCAAGGAATGTAAAACTAAGAATATACAAAACAATAGTTCTACCAGTTCTCTATGGTTGTGAAACATGGTTTCTTACATTACATGATGAAAACAAATTTAGGATGTTCGAAAACAAGGGGCTTAGAAATATATTTGGTACAAAAAGGGATGAAGATACTGGTGAGAAGAGGAGGCTAAGTAATGCTGAGCTACACACCCTGTACTCAACAAAAGACATTATTAGAATAATCAAATTTACAGATTACGGTGGGCAGGACATGCAGCGTGAAAGGAAGAATGTAGAACCGAGTTCAGGGTATTGACAGGTAAACCCATTTGGAAGAGATCATTGGGAAGACCTAGACTCAGATGGGAAGATAGAATTAGAATTGACCTGAAAGAGAGAGGGTATAATGAAGTGAATTGGATAGAACTAGCTCTAATAGGGATAGGTGGCGTACTTTTTTAAGTACTGCAACGAACTTCCAAGTTCCTAATGCCACAGAATAATTAAGTAAGTAAATCAGACAATAAGTTTTTAAGTACCTTTCACCAAAGATCTAAATAATAATAATAATAATAATAATAATAATAATAATAATAATAATAATAATAATAATAATAATAATAATAATAATAATCAATAATAATATCAATAATAATAATAATATCAATATCTAGCACCTCGTCTTACTACCCGTTCAGATTACACGCGTAAGAACTATTTACGCTAATGGGTTAGACATTGGGAAAGTTGAATATAGAGGTAGTGAACCCGCATTTGCGTGGAGGAAGAGTGGAAAACCATTTTGGAAAAACCACCCCAATTCACCCAAGCAAAATTCGAACCTTAATCTCCCCGTCCTCAGCAGTCTAGCTCAACATGAAACTAGCGCGTTAGCTAGCCACGTCACCGAGGCGGGTAAAAATCTAAAGATGGTCTGTAAATTATATGAAAGGATTTTATGGTTTGTATAAAAATGAAATAGCTTTGCTAACTGATTGACAAAATAAAAAGTCAAAATATAAATAATATATTATGTTCGATAGGTTATACCCACTATTTACCCTGAAAGGTGGTCAGCTCACCTTAACAGTTTACACTATGGTAAAGCTTGTGAGATAGGATCATACTGTAATCGGCAAAAATAATATTTCTACCTTTCAGGATGAACGGAGTTTTCATAAACAGTAAAAAATAATTATATATTTTTTAAATAAAATCATTGAAAGGTTATATCAAAAGGAAAAATAGGATATTTATAAATCTATATATAGGTACCAATTAAACGACAGAGATGTTATTAATGAATTAAAACAATGTTGTATTCTGGAAGCCAACAACAACAGCAACAGCAACAGCAAAAAATATATAGTTTTTCTGCTTGTTCAATCTGTTCAGCGTAAATATTTGTTACACTATTCGCAAAATGTCATTTACATTTTCATCTGAAATGCGCGATCTTAGTTTTAATACTACATGTTACGGTTCTTAGTTACTATTCTTAACTCTAAACTACAATCTTACAATGAACTGGTACTTATTAATAGTCTTATTAAT
>CABFWB010006126.1:0-36542 GCA_902151455.1 Timema bartmani
GTCCTCCATTTCATCTCACAATCACCCTACCATTACACATTAGCGTAAGTGCGTATAACCCGAACGGTTAGTAAGATGCGATGCTAATAATAATAATAATAATAATAATACGAAGTGTTTACCATTGTGGACCCAATATCGATATTTTTATTGGTCCAAATATACAAATGAGGACATTAATCCTTTAAAAATAAAATTATAAAATTTAAAACCAGGAGTAAAAATAGTTTTATTTATAAATGAAGCAATTTGTGCTTGGGTTTGCTAGTGTATTTATTTCCTTTCACATACAATTTACAAGTTTTGAGTAAATATATCAAATTTTTGAACAATAGAGTGAGAAAGTCCGTGCGGGGTTCCGTTATTTAATTATTTTTTTTTGCGCTACTAAGCTTGGATAAACCCTTTCCGCGAAAGTTATTGCTGTAGCTGTGACAATTTTGTATGTAGAAAAGATTTTGTTAAAAAAATCAGGATCTTGTTAATATCATTAAAATTTTTTTGCACAAGCAAGTGTATAAATGTAGGCTATAAATAGTCATCATTAAATTTCACGAGCTATTAGGTGTCAAACTTGCTATATTAGGCTTTTTGCTTTAAGATAAAACAATTTATGAAGGGACTGAAACGTATTACAGGATGAATCAATCGGGAATGAATACGTATTATTTGGACTATAAGCTGAGTGGGACACATGAATGGAACTGTTGTTTTATTTCACGACAAAGCAGACGACTTGGAAAATCATTTCTCCTGCCAGTAGCCAGCTGGGCGCTACATTGACGCACCATCAACCTAAACCTTAATTTTGTGGGCAGTGTGTCTCGTCGGACAGTGTACGCGAGTCGGCAGAAGTAAACTGGCTTAGTTAATTAAATAGCGTATGCTCATTTTGCGTCAGTACGTGTTGACCAATTTCTTAAAACAATGCTAGATGGAGTTTCTGAGTAAATTTGTTGAGCGGGCTCCATCTACCAGAGCCACCATTTTGAACTTGGCGAAGAAGCTAAAGAGACCATGAAGCATGGTGGATCCACATATTAGTGGACGGCCCAAGATGATGGAGGACACAATTCAGGATGGGAAACAGCTGTTATTGGCATCACCTAGAAAATCTCTTCTAGGGTTATCTCAAGAAACTAAGTGATACTATTCAACTTGTCAAAGAGCAGCAATACAGACAAAGACTATGCAATACCGTATCACGGCTATTTACGAATTACAACCACAACATATTGAAGAGTGACTGGCGTATTATCAATGGCTTGTACACATTTTTCACCGAAAACCCCACCTTGTTTGAAATAACATCGTTTATTGACGACGCCTGTTTCCATTTATTTGGAAATGTGAACTCACAAAATACATAGTTGTGTGCCAGTAATAATCCCCATGCCATCCGTGAAGAGCCATTACATCTAGAAAATAATTGGTTTCTGGTATGCCGTGTCCCGTCTCTTTATCATTGGGCCAATATTTTTTTAAGACAGGGGTGAATACCAACCGTAGCTTGGAAATCTTTACTGAGCTTATTGAGCTAGCTGGATCATCAGCAATTTTCATATGGTTATTTCCAAAAGGACAGTGTAACATTTCCCGCCTTCAAAAAAAGCTTGGCAGAAATTTTCAGTTCTATTCAGAACAATATTATCTTCAAAGAACTGTGGCCACCTAGGTTTCCTGACCTAACGACCCCAGATTTCTTTCTCTGGGGACTTTTAAAGCCACACTTTATACCACTTTATTGAGGATCTGAAAGAAAACGTCTGATGTGAAATTGCTGCCATTGACCTCGTTATGCTACGTCACACATGATGTTTACTATTATAACAGAAGTTTACCAGTTCAATATCGATAAATATTTAAAGAAGATTAAAGTGGGACATGACGTGTTAAAAAAGACAATACCGGCGAAAGAACGAGTCATTAGACATAAAATCAATATAGGACTCCATATTTGAGAGTCAGGGACGTATTAGTTAAGAGATAGCCACAATGAGCAGCAGGGTTGAAACTAATTAAACCAAATAAACGGATTTACTGACCAGAGTCTAGTGGTAAGAAGATGGATATGTGAATAACGCTACACCCCTAAAAGATACACCGCTGTCTCGAAGTATTACCCGTATTACGTCACCAGCACATATTACAGTGACACTAATCACTCTTACAAGAACATAGCTGTGTGCATCAAAAGAGTGAGATTTCACTAGGACAGGGGTGAAGCGCCATTATATCTGATAAATACAAGATTACTTAAGCTTATCGACTGTAAATCTAAATTGTCATCAGTCATATGCCTTACAAAGATTGACCATGATGTAAGTTATATTGACATATAGAAACTTAAAATAGCTTCCTAACCAGTGTATCGAGAGACGAGGTGGTTCGCTGTTCTTACATTTACGAATGAAATTTGGAAAGTTAATCAACTGTAAGAAAGGGACTCCTGTTCTTCCAGTAAATATCTGATCAATAAAACATATTACTCTCAACACGAGTCAATTATGGTGTTCATACAGCACCAATAAAACATATTACTCTCAACACGAATCAATGATGGAGTTTATACAGCACCAATAAAACATATTACTCTAAACACGAGTCAATGATGGAGTCAATACAGTACCAATAAATACTAGTCCAACCATAACCAGGAGTAGCTGGAATTGTGCTGTTGTTACAGATTATAAAGACGGTAGACTTACGAAATGACTGAAAGTGATTACAGAGTAGTTAAATATGTAAGAATGGGCCACAACCTAGTCAAAGCGGTCAAAGGTTACATAGATTAAACCCAGAACCACATCCAAGTAGTTAGAGGAAGAACGTAGTTTTACATACCATCAACATATTAACAAGCCTGTGAAAAGGGTAACTATAGGAATGACCGGGGATAGAACTAAAGACCAATGTTTAAAGGTTTTATAACCCCACCAATAAGTACAGATTCGCAGCAGTCCTTCAAGTATCTTAAGCTAGTTGATTCCCAAGGGGCTTATAGTGGTTTGCAAATCAAACCGTTTAAGGAACACAAAAACGTGATCTCAATGTGCCCTTGTGACACCGAATCTTTTATAGGAGCTATTCAATGGCAGTCAATGTAAAAAATTATGAAGTCATTGCTTAAAGTCTAAATCCGAAAAGTTGTAAATTATTCAGGGCCAATGAATTGATCAGGGACACTTTGCTAAATGATATTTAAGACAGATCTATAATACGGGTTTGAGAATTATCACACGGCATAAACTAGAAGTAGGATAGTTCAGGCCACCTTAGAATTTCTGGTAGATAGTGAAATTGATGTCAGTGTCATATCAACAGTTTGTTATAAAGAAATAGTTACAAAAAACACTGATTACAGATACCTGCTCTTCCATTATCTGGAGTAACTGTATTATGTGCTAGTGGGCTAATAAATCTTTAAAGTATATAGCACATAATATGTAAAATGTAGTATGTAACAATATATTATATTGTTAGAAGTGAATTTTCAAAATGTCTGTATGTAATTTATATTCGTGGTGATAGCTAGTTTAATAAATCGCTAATTACAACGCTGGTAATAGAAATAATGTAAGTGGGGAGACGAACACGAGAATAAATTGTTTTTTACATGACCAACTAAAACGCTGAATGAAAGGCAAACGTACCAAATATAAAAGAGTTATTCAAGTTTCTACAAGGATAAGTAAATTTTTCAAAATAGAGGGGGGAAATCGAACTAGCACTAAAGAAGGGGTAGGTTCAAACATGAAATCATAAAAATTATCCTTTTATAATCAACAAGAATGTGCTTTCATCACGGGCCTCAAACTAACTGTTGCAGGACACCAAGCACAGACGTGTTTGTAAAAGATGGAATCAACAAATCTCCATGGACAATACGTGCTATACAATGGACAGATCAGGGAAGATGACCTTCGTTCTACATGAGTTGGGCTTGCATGAGAGTGTCCAACACACAGGATTAATAAAATATTAACCAAACAAAACATTGCCATCTCTCACCAAAAAAACCACCAAACTTATTTATTTTATTTTGAATCGGATCTTACCACAACAGTGAGAGATAAGAATTTGAATGCTAGCTATGGGTCCTGTTCAAATGAACTAATTGATACTTACAACGGGAGTAACATGAATTAATATTTAACTAGGGTATCAGTGTGATGCAAGTAACGTGCAGTGGATCGGGTGAATTTTAGGACAGTTGAAGTCAATAAGGGTCCTGAATGGTAGAATAGGGGTTGGATCGGTGTATAACTTCTCTGCAGTGGTAGAGTCCACTCACACTCAAATATTTAAGTATTAATAAAATATACGGTGCAAAGAATGAAGCAAAGATTTGGTTTGAATTAATGTGTGGAGTATTAATGTTCTTGAATATGTTTTTTAATTATTGGTATTCTTACTAATGACTGGAAGTTAAAAATGTATGTATTATTTATGTGTATTTTTAATGAGGTTTAAAATTATCGTGGCAGTAAGAGTAAGGCTAGAAAGTATTTTACTGTACCATAAGAATATATGGTGTTGTAAAAAAATAATTTGTGTACTGCGCTGAGCTTCACCATGTGAATTTATCTCGTATACAAAGGGGTAATTGGCGTGATTTTTATAAGCCACTGTTGGGAATAAGATGTTCGAGGAATACCGGCAGGCAAAAGCTATTTCCGGCTGGATAATAGAAAAGTTGGCATTATCTGGTGACCAGAAAGAATTATATGATGGTCGTCGGCAAACCCTTTAATAAACCCATACAAAGCTTTGAGCAACATTTGTTGTTTCCCACATTTTTCTAACATCTGACCACCATTTGTGGGGACGACCCAACATTTCAGATCATCAGTCTATTAATCCCGTGAGTGGACAATTAAGCGCTATCCGAGTCACAAACGTGTGTGATGAGTTCTCCATTACCCGATTATTATCAATTTGAAATGGACTCAGGAAAACATTTTCATTGGCAACAATATTTCCAGCACTTGTGTAATTACCACGTTTTTAAATCAATCTAATGAAACTCTCCATTTAGTGTCTTATACTAATTAATATAATTATTAATACTTTTGATTTAGCAGCCACTCTCACCGTATAGCCTACGGTTTCAATAGAACAAGTAAACTAATATTTAGAAATTGATCCAATAAACGATAAATTAAATATAGTTATTATATAACATGGTTCCCGACTAGAAATGCAGTTCAAAATAACAATATTAACACCATACTAGCCTACCTTATATTGTGGTGCCCTTATGGTTACTTATAAGCTGACCGCAAAGGGGATTACGTTTGCTGTTACAGTTTTTGCGCGTAAAAATCTGACAACCCAAATTAACTTACATGTGGAATTTAATTTGTTTTAAAACTTGGGTTGGACCTTGGAAACTATGTTATGGTTCTAGATATGTATATTATTTCATTATATTTATATCACATTTTCATTTTTATTATTTTATGATAAATTTTCCTAATTTTATCAGAAAATAACTATAATATTCTGCCTAGCTACAGAGAGATTATTATTCTTTTGTGTATACATATTAAATTTGGCGCGTAGTGATGCATGGAAATATATTAAACTTGAATAAAAATTTTGTTTTACATTTTGTGCGTCTCGTTTGGATACAATTTTATGTAAATATCTGCCATTATCGATTTTTAAGTTGTAATTAGGACCAAAATTTCAAAAATGCAAAAAACATGTAATGTAAAGAGAGAAATGATCTGATGCTTTGGCCTTGCTACTTTGATCGATATTGCACCTAGCAGGCCTGGCAGTAACAATGTGTAGTCAAATAAAATATTGAGGATAAAAGAAACTTAAAATAGGTTAAATAGTCTAATACAAAAATAAAAGCTAAATATTTTTCAAAAATTGTATATTTCTATGTATTTAAAAAAATGATTGGCCTTTAAATAATGATTATTTTACTATATTATAAGCTAGCTGCTTTAATATATACGGTAACCTGTTTAATATCTTGACCCTCTCCCAATTACATTAATTTGCTTACAGCTTACAGCTTTAATGACCAATTAAACCAAAGCTTCACACTCACAATAAATCATACTGCCGATGTTGGGAATATTGAAGTTTGAATCCCAGTCATGTGTACCGTGGTTGGTTTGTACAAAATGATTTTATAAATTTCCTCTACGCAAATGGAGGTATACTTCCTCTAAATTCAACCTTACTCATCCCTAATACACTAATAAAATTAGTACCAAAAATGCTAAAAATCTGTGATCTTATGTTGAAAGAATTTGAAAACTACTGAACTGCATGTGAATTTGAATCATACTAAGGCACTGTTTTAGGAAGTTAAGATTTACTAATCAAACAAATAATATGTACCCATTGCAAAATGTCTAGAGATGAGCTATTATAATAAATATTTTAATTTAAAAAAGTTATAATGAATCTATATTCTTAGCCATTGTGATTATATACTTACTGTGGTAATCCCCTTTCTCATCAGACATTTATAAATCTATATGATGCACTTCCTATTGAAACATTTAGCACCAATCCTTCTTATCACTAAGCTCATATAGAACAATGAATTTAAGTTTTAACCTGAACAAAATTATTAACAAAATGAAACCTTTTAGAATGTATTTGGCACTGTCCCTTCCTCATATTTTGCAGATTCCCAAAGTTTCCCATTTCAGCAAAATCCACCGTCTTGAGAAACCCCGCCAAATAGTTGGCTGGCTGCCGGTGGCGGCTGATGCGGGAACACTCCAGGTTTAAGGTTGTTTTCGGCCGTTGTTGTTAATGTATGTACAAATTAAAAACATGAATCTGATACGCCTTTAAAAACTATACAACTTTAGACCGAATAAAAATCTTTTAAAACTATTAACAAAACTGTAAAATAAATATGTTTAGAAAAATTGTTTTAAAAAGCAAATTTTTCATCAAATTAACAAGTTATTATATGTGTTTATCTATTTGAGAATTATAACATAATCTTTTTACTATAGAACAGTTAAAATAAAAGTAAATGACACGTGTTAGCCCTTTATAAGACTTTATATTCATGATATATAAGTAAAAACCTACTTTGGCGAGGTTTTTTTTAAATATGGCGGATTTTACTGAAGTAGGAAACTTTGGGAACCTTAAAATAATGAGGAGGGGACAGTACCGAATACATCCCAAAAAGTTTCACTTTGTTAATAATTTTGTCCAGGTTACACCTTTTTTGGTTTAAGTGAAATAACTACGATTATTTAATCCCCTTAAGAGCAATCTTCCACAGAATATCCACGTGCATGACTTTCAGACGATCCTCTAGGAGGAGATTTTATTTTAGTTAAGCTATTATTATTGCTTTGTCAAGTATTATTTGAACAAATTTTTCCTAGATAGCTGCCGTTAATTGATTCAAATAAATTTCCTGGTTTTCCTCTCCTCTCTTCCTAGGCTGTTTACAGTTTGCTTGTATCAAGGCTTCCATCTACTCCTCTTAAGGAGCTAGCTACAGAAACACTGTTCTTCATATGTGCGATTATCTTACCTGACTTGAATGTTACCGTATTTTAGCCTTCTTACTTGACACTTAATTTAACCCTAATTAATATACAAAATGAAGCTTCCCTTTACCAAGCCTACACATCCACATTAAGATCACAGTGTATATTTTACATATAATATTTTATATAGTATGAATGTATATCAATGCAACAAATATTAAAAATTAAAAATAATCCTTTTATCTCCTTCATGTAATTCAACACAATCACCTAGATACTACAATGTTCCTTAAAAGTGCTGAGGAGTGTAGAAGAGCCAAAAGAGTTTAAATACATAAGATAGATATCCTATAAATAAATATATATTTATATATATAATAGATAGATTTATCAGATATATTTATTGAAATATAAATTATATATCATATTTATATTTGTATGGATAAAAAGTATATATATATATATCTGTGTTTATGAATCTTATATAATATATATATATATAATCTATTATATATTATATATATTATATATTATATATATTATATATAATAGATATATTTTATATATATATATATATATAACAGAATATAATTGTATATGACCATAATAAGATATTCTTCTATATGGAATGGAAGGCTAAAATTTGGCCTAAGGCAAAGTGTTTTAAATTAGAAATTTTGAAGTGATATTTGGAAAAATTAGTGTGGGGAGCGAGGGAGTTTCCAATATTAATATAATTTTAGATTTTTATGTGGTATAAAAATTAATTTCGCCAGGTAAGTAAAGAGCTCACTGCAAGTAACCACACATTTCTTTAAAATTTAGATTTGAAAATATTACTCTAAGATTAAAGAGTAACAAAAGGTATACAAATATGTTTGGTTGTAGTATATTATTTAAATTTAGCATGCAAATTAAAGTTCAGTTAAAGCTATTCACATAAGTCTTAAAAGTTTATGTCTATTATTTGCGAGAATATGAGAAATTTAGAAGGGGTATGTGATAAAATATCCTGAATAATTATATTTGTTAATTTACTTAAGTTATTTAACGTGAGCTTTCTGAACCGACTATTCATTTCAGCACATGATATATTATTTAACTTAAATCTAGAACAGACACAACATCCAGCACCCATCCGTTAATTAATTGCTATGAAAGTATAGATCCACATTTCACTAATGAAATTTTTTTCAGTAATGCCAGGAATCGAACCCATGACCCTTAGCTCTGTATACAGATATAATACGAACTGAGCTAAGGTACCAGACCCCTCCAATCTACCTAAGCTCCGAACTAATAGAAATATCTACGTCTATGTGTGATAAAAATCTGAGACTTAGCAAACAAGTATAGGGACCAGCTCAAATAACTATAAGAGTCAGAAAATCGTTAATAAAAAATAGATATATTTGAAAAGAATAGAGAGAAGGGGTGATTTTTTTAACTATTATATATGGTTTAAAAATAAAACTTGCTAGGAATCCTGAAGTATAGCTTTAATAAACAAGTAGGATTTAAAATCATTCATATTTTGATAAGGGGTCTGTAGAAATGAGGGATTTAGAAATCTCCTAAACTAAATGTATTTACTAATTCTCAGTTTGGTAGAATATATAAAATGTTCATGCAGGTATAAGGACAACACAAAACAAACGTACATTTCTGAACACACTTTAATAAGCAGTAAGGAGTGTGGGGGTCCACTCAAATTTTACGAATAGCATTCGAACATAATTAGTTTCAAAAGTAGTGTCTGCTAAATTAAAGAACTAAAAACTAATACAACCAAAATACAATTCTTCTTTTCTAATTGGTCGAAGACTTAAATTTGGTTGGCACATAAAATAAACGTATAAAATAACCAATTATAAAGTATAATTTTAAAATGGGAGAGTGGGAATTTAAAAAGGAGTGTGAGTGGGTTTAAATCTTTCATAAACCATTAGAACATGTACTTTTCTGAATTGAAGAAAATTTAAATTTAGCAAGGTTGTAAAGAACTGCTCCACATACCTACTAAAGTTAGTTAATTATATAATTTAAAAATTGGGGGATGGAAAATGGGGAGTAAACTCAAAATTTGTTAAATTTATATGAAGAAAACCTTCTTGAAATGATAAAAACGAAACTTTTATAACCAGACAAAAATATCAATAATAAGACGAATTCAAAAACTGTGATCTCTAAGTGTTAGGATTATGAAGCTAAGATACTGAGGTTAAAACTAGAGCTCGTATAGAAGCGACATTACAATCAAAATAAAGAGATCTTGGTGACATATCTCTGTATATTGAGATGTTCTTTGGGAAATCATAATGCTCAGTAAACACAATTTTGTAACAGATTATGTTATTTAATATGATCTTTGGCGAAAAGGTATGCTCTTTTTTTTATAATATGTTCAGTAACAATGTATATTACATCATTTCACTTATTTTATTATCGTGTTGAGATAAATATTTTGTTTCCTATGGACTAAGTTCTTTAGTGCACTCAGTTTGTGAACTAGAAAATATATTTTAGAATATTAATTTTATTTTTAATTTATTAACTGCCACAATTTGTTTACGATTCCGCAGTTAGTTCAGGATTTAACAAGAAGGAATAATCAAAATGCTTCAGCCTCAAGTTAAAGTCCCAATTATATATAGCTTTGAAAGGACATACCCGTGCAAAGAAATGGTCATAATTCTGGAATATATATTATAAAATCTCCAGCGAAATGGAATACGCTCATTTATTTGTTAGTTCATGTGTTTGTTGCATTTATTGTAACATCTACATATATTAGTATTAATCGACTTAAAAAAACACAGAGTAATTGTACCACATACAAGAAAAAACTATTAATGGATCCTAAATGCCATCTTAAAAATTTAAACACAAAATTGCTAAAAATATTAATCAAGGAATCAAATCACTATACTTAATAATTTGTTCTAATATAAATTATATAAAAAACAGCGTTTTATTGAAACCTGCAAATTTAGATCATTCAAGGCTCCTGCCATATTTGAAGAGAAGATCGGGCAGTACCGTAAGGCTAGCACATGAGTGTTCTTTAATACAGCACAAGCTCAATCTGGCTTCCATCCATCCTACTATCTACAATACTCCCAGTAGATATAATTCTAGAAGATATACACTAATATTTCTCGATAGGCAGTATTTGTTAACAAAGACATACATTTAATATAGAGTTTTATCTTTGTATCATTTACTATAGGCAATCATCATCTTTCACTCGATTGACTGAGCAATAGTTTTCAGGGTTGGTGAAACACAACCATGTTTTCCTCAAAATAAGCAAATAATAAATATAAAACCACACCCCATGATGTTAAGATACCAACTTAAAAAAAAACATCATTCTTTCAGACAAGCACTCACTTATATTTAATTGTACAAATATTTGAATTCATTTTTAAAAGACTAGATTTGTTGAGTAATTTTATGGACCCTCTCATGGGACAGCTACAAGAGGTTGCTGTGTGCGGATTACTAGGAAAAGAAGAATAAGATTATAAAGGGCTCAGATGGAGGGAAATAGTAAAAATGATCAGCCCTTGGATTTAACACGGGTATAAATTGAGTAACATGGGAGGGTAGACAATATTAAAGTAGTTTTGTTGTATTTACAAACAAACTGACACTGTTTATGACAATTTATGGTGTTTGTATTGTAAGTTATAACTATCTGACAGATCATTCTGAAATCATGTTACCGATCGTTGACAATAAACAATGTTTCATCTCAAAAGTGTACAAAGCAAAAAATCTTTCATATAAAATATTATGGCCTAATATTAAAATTCTATTTACCTTCTTATTAATGAAATCAACGTAACATACTAGAGAAATCTCTATTGTTAATGGTTACATTCCAAATAAAATCTATTCGCATTTTATTATAAACAAATAATACAATAATAAACCAGTATTAAATTAAATATTAAATTATTCATAAGTTTATAAATTATATTTAAAAACCAATTTTATTTTTTTATGAAACATTATTAGATTGTATTTCTGAATTTCTCAACTTTTACTAAATACAACTTTAGATTAGGGTGTTATAGTATATTTCTACATATATTAATTTATGAAATTAATGCCACTTACAACTTAAACATTGAGCCTATCTAATTACATTTGTGTTGAAGACAAAAATAAGTATCCATTTTGTGATAGGAATTAATTAAAATAATAGTAATCCCCTGATTTAAATAATAATAATCCCTTGATTTTAATAAAGATATGAAATTATAATATAAATAATGTATATATTATTACTAAATTTGTATTCAAATTGTTTAATACATACCTTAATGACAAACTGTTATTAATTAAAAAAATATTTTTAATCGGTTATAGGAATTTGAATATTTTCAAAATAGCTTTTTCTTGAACTTAATTGTAAAATATGCTGCCATGTCAGAAAAAATAATATTATCTTTTAAAAATAAATCAGTGAAACCAATATTAATATATATGAAAGTATTTATATTTGGATAACGTTGGATATTATTAAATAAAAGCTTATATACACATATATATATATATTTATATATAAATGAGAAACTATAGAAAACTTAGTGAATGCTGAATTTGTTAATTTAAATGTTCGTACCTATTAACAGTTTAATGAAGACGTTGTGATACCTATTTATAAATAAATATTTTTTAAAGTCCTGTAGAAATGTGAGGCTTGGCCGTTGTCGAAGCTATCTCGGAGAGCTTTACGTCAATAGGAATACGGTCGTCGTAAAGGGTGGGAGCTTGGAGAATGATACCCGCAGTTCCAACGAGCACCGCCAGGGTGAAGATCCACAGGAAGAGTCGATCCAGAACCATCGCCACGTACTTCCAATCTTCTTTCACCTAAAATCAACATTCTGTTACAAGAATACCATACTTGTTATTACAAACACTATTTCAGTGTACTGTTATATCATCCTTTTTATTACAAATACTAAGTTTAATTACTGTTATTTAACAACAAAGAATAAGGTAAAATAAATAGTGAATTTTTCACAGCCTTGCTAGGTTCTACAACCAGTTTATTTCAGCCCAACAACAAAAAAGTTTGAAAATAATAGTAAGGGTAGAAAAAAAATCATTTTGTAAGCAATGTTCTGTCCATTAGAAGAAAAAATAGCTTTGTTAAAACAGAAAGTTTGTGCAGTATTTCACAGTCAGAATCTCTACTTAGAATCCGCCAGAGTTTGAAGGCAGCTCACCTAGACTTTTTTTGTTCTGTCACACCTAGTCTTGTTCCGGAGGCTAATATACAACAATGATTAAACCCTCGTACTGTATTAAAATAACCTTTACCTTGCACTACACAATCAGTAGTTGTAAATGAAAGTCGCTAGAGACCAATCTGCGAGAACTTTATTAAAAGTAATATTAAATGTAGGTCTGCAAACCCTTGACTAAACAGAGAGGGGAAGACTTATAAATATTATGAAATCTTCATCTTATTACTATTACTTTTTTAATAAGCCGATGTGCCCACAGCTGTGCCTTAAGCGGAGGGAAAACACGATTGTCAGAAATTCCCTCAGTAGACTTGCTTGAATTGACACTTGACTTGAGCGTAAACAAGCCCTCGCACAGCCAGTTTAAAGGAAAGAGAAATTAGAAAAGTTAAAAACATTATTCATAATGTGTGGTTTCCAGAACATTTGGGGGTCAGTAAGGAAAAAGTAACGCATCATGGTAATTTAATTTTTCGATATGTTTAACTTTTAATCTTTATCCTAGCCTCTATCAAAAATTTCTAAGACCTTAAAAACGCCCTAAGATTGACATCGATGGTTTTAAGCTTTAATCTCAATCCTTCTATTCTAGCCCTCCGCCAACAGTCCTAATACCCTAAGAAATGTTATGGAAACCTAGGCCGACCACTCTGGGCCTCAGAATGTCGAGGATTGCTATTGATATATTAACCCTTCAATATTCATCATAAACACAAGCTGACCCCTCAAGGACCCGGGAATCATACCTTGACCATCAACACCCCTCAGAATCCAAATGTTAGAAAAATGTGTATCCCCTCCAATCTCTATCCTTTCAATTTGTCATCAGTCCTAGGAGATTTAAATCATAGACTAGCCTCCCTCCTACCTCAAAATTTCAAAGGCAAACATAATACTGGAAGCATAGCCCTACTTATCATTAACTTAAAAATTCAACTCAATATACTGGCCGATGACTTATCACAATACTCATTTCCTTAAACCTATATAATTTGTTTAGTCATTTTATGATCATAGCTAGTCATAGTTCTAGCACTATATTTAATAATAAGCTATATATATATTTATATATATATATATATATATTTATATATATATATATATATATTTATATATATGATAGCTCGTGATATTAATATAATCACATATTTGTAGCCGACGATTTCCGCTAAATTTAGCAACAATATGCCAACTACCGAGTCGCAGATGGCTGCGTTATCTGATAGCTCGTGATATTAATATAATCACATATTTGTAGCCGACGATTTCCGCTAAGTCCATCATAGACTCTGCCTTAAAATATGAGTGAAGAATGACCCTTGGAACGGGATGATTCCTGGATAGCTCAGTAGTTAGAGCATTGCCTTACTAAGCCAAAGGTCCCGGTTTCGATTCCCGTGTCCAGGTGTCAGTTTTCAATTTTCAGATGATATTTAATCATTTATCAGAACCAAGGTACATACTTAAATACTCAATCATTGATCATGGCTTTACATAGTTCTTATACAAAAGTTCGAATGGTTTAGCAAACTTTACTTCATACTTGGAATCATTGGCTATTATCAAAGGCCTACACGACATTAATCATAGATCTGAATAATACATTAAACATACATAATCTTATATCGGATACTACATCATTCTTAAAAATTATTTGATTGTTGGTCAAAGTTCTAGATAATTCATGACTTGATTATAGCTATATATATATGATAGTTACATTATATTTCGATGCTCAACCAGTTCTGTACAGCATACTTAAAAAACATTTTATTATAAATCCAAACTCTGCAAAATATTTAGACTTGATCAAAGATCTACATCATGCTTATACTTGATCATAGCTTTTAATGATATTTATATTATATTTGGTGATTATTGAAAACTTGTCATCACATTCAAACAAAATATGATAATTTATTTGAACTCTGCATCGCAAATACACCTGATAGGAGATCTACATCTTACTAAGACTTGATCGGAGATATGAATCATCCTTAGACATGAACAAAGCTGGTATTTTACCATTGATTCTAGACCAGAATTATACTTCGATATAATTTAATCTTCATTTAAAGCTATAAATGATACCTTTATTAAAGTCATATATATTGTTAATATAAGAAATCTCACATTATCTCAAGCCTTCAAATCGTATTTATTAGATATTGTTGACAATTTATCAATGCTCCATTTTATACTAAAACATAATTAATAGGTCACCGTTCAGATTTGTGCATGATAATTATATAATGTTGGGACACAATATGAGGTAAGAGACTTCTGATGGTATCATCGTAGGTCTAAATATGGTTATCAATATTTCATTTAATTATTAATATCATTATGGTGGTATCAACTATCAATGACTAAAGATCTCATCCGTTACCTGATTACATCATGTTGTTATCACAATAAGTATAAGTAGGAACAAAGACTCATTCCTCACCTGATTCCTTCGGTAAAATATCAGTAGAGAATTTTTTAAATATCCATGACTGAAACCATACTCAAACCAAGACTCCTCCCCATTCATTATACTTTTCTGGTGATATCAACATATTTTATGATCATAGGTCTAAGTAGAATCCTAGAGCCTTCCTTAGTTTTAATTTCATCATATCCTAGCCATCATATGTGTAAATTAGAAGCGTTCAAGTTAAGAAACCTAAACCAGGTGTATCATCATGTGGGTTAGTAGGAATCACTTTATCTGTGATTCACACATCTATGTCTAAGTATCGAACTCATTGCAAAATAACATATTCATGAATCTGTCATGTCAAGACTAAAATCACTAAATAGTATCGTCATAGGCCTACGAATTAAAGGGTTATCCCTAGGTGGACTCAAGATATCAACAGAGGATAGCATAATTGGTTTAAGTATTAATGTCTTCTGGATCTGTAGTAGAACCAAGAGTTATACCGACAAAAAGCTTGACTGTTACAGAGAAATGATTTAAATGCAGATCTATTCACGGTAAGTTGAAGGTTCAATCATGATGGAAATAAAACTATATCATACTCATATACATTGTTAGAGAAGTAATTTCAACTTAGGGCAAGGGTAGTGATACTAATCATAGTAAAACATTCACAGTAAAAATCACACCTATGCCTGAAAGAAGGAGTAGCTCTATTATCTCCACATTAATTTTAATCAGTGTAGTAAACTGATCAAGGACGCTTATGAAAACCATAATTATAGCTCATTTCTATTCCTTCAATGATACTTCATACTTTTAAAGAGACATGCTCTAAGTGATCAAGATGGAGTATGATAATCCTTCGTCGATCCAGAGCACAATTTTGAAATTTTATTTTTTTGTGGTTATATGAGAATATCGTACTACATTTCTGCAAAGCAAAGTCTCAAGTTTCCAGGTCTGAGTGGTCTGGGAAATATGGCGATGAGTGAGTCATACCTTTTTTTCCCCTCTCTACCCTTTTATGGGAGTGCATTTGACAGAGCTTCAAAACGTCTCACTCACGTTTAGAAAACAAGATTATATTTAAATTTCAAGGTCAAATGTCCGCTGGCTCAAAACCAACAGTATTACACTTAGAAAACTTTCAACTCCTCCCCTTATACCTCCTATAAGTGAAATTTTGCAAACCACAATCTTATCTGTTGTTCGGGACCTAAATGTAACATTCACGCAAAATTTCAAGTTTACAGGCCCAGGTGTTGGGGAAATTAAGTCTTGGGTGAGAGTTAGTTACTGACTGAGTGGATTTTGACTTTTCTGTATATATATATATATGTGTATATATAATGTAACAAAGCATAATGTATTTTACAATTATTTGTCAATCAAATTGCATTATCTCTACTAATAAAATGAAGAGTTTGTGTAAATATGAAGCTCTCATGAACATTTTTATACATCTCTTGAAAGTAGAAGTCTGAAATTTAAACATTAGTGGCCCCTCTGAACAAATATGTCCACTTAAAATCAGGAATTTGCCCATTTGTATTTGATTAACTTTAACTAATTAAAATCCGGGTGAGAAAAAGAGAATAAATACAATATTTTTTGTCCGTCCAAGCAAATACAAGCGTTTCCCAGGGTATCCATGAAACCCGTTGCGTGGTTACCAAGAGAATCACCGGATTCTTCTGCTAGTGTTTAAGAATCATTACTTGAGTGTCGTAATTAAAAACAACGAGCTCTAAGACAACCACAGTGTATGTCAGACCAGTTATTGATGAGCATGCGCTACTTGAACAATATGTAAATATATATATATATATATATATATATATATAATAATTTCGTGGAAATGGAGTCATGACGTAATCTCTGTGAGGATAGTGTTTGGAAGAAGTTTACAAAGACCCCCCCTGCATTCTGGTGGGCGTAGAATAGAGGAGGTACGTGAATCTTCCGGGCATTGAACACAGACACAATGACAAAAGTGCCAATAATTGAAATTATAATTTTATTCATTCTACTTCAAATTTCTACAAGACTATTGTTACATTTGTATATTTCTTTATGTGTAAGCTTTGCTTAATATGTTAAACCACCTTAAAATGTACTTTCCAACTGTCTTCAACATCGCACATTAATTTCCCCACAGGACATCCCGACTAAATTGCTCAAGTGTTTAGTTAGGGAGCTGCGAAATACACACATTTTTTAATTTTTCTCCAAACATTTCTTTATCCATAAATTATTATCAAAATACATTATGTTTCACCTTTTGAGCTGGAATTAAATTAGTATATATAAGGTTTACAAAGATATTTTGGGTTAAATTATTGTTGGCTCATTTTTATGATAGCTATAGTTGATAACGATAACTTCTTAGAAAGTAAATTAATATATTTTGACAAGTATCAACAAATATACTTTTTAGTTTAAAGAACCCATTTTTATCTGAGTCATCCGGATATTTAATTTCTTAATATGTACTAATATACTTCTTATGAATTAAATTGTTATAATAGTTGCATAAAATGGGTTAAAATTGTGTTCACACTAGATGAGAATTAATCTATGTATGAACATTTTGTGACACATATTTTTTTTCATTTTCATTAATTTTCCATTATAATGAATTATTATATCCCTTGGACCTTTGTTATTAAGTAGAGGTAATTAACACCTTATTCATTTACTCACCCTGGTAGAGTCTTCTTCCCTTTTGGTGTGGTCAGCTATAAACCTAACACCGTCGATGGCCTTGTGTAGCTCGGGACAGTTGTGCCAATGATGACGGTGTCGGCACATGGGACTACCGTTTATGTGCAACTCCTCGGCGGCAACTGCGATACCAAGAAATCCATCCTCCGGACAAAGGGTCGGCAGAGGAGGTGAACCATGAATTCTACAGCTGCTGCCCATGCCGGATGCCTCTAAGTCTCTAACAAATTGTTTAAAATTATTAGCTATTTTCTGTAAACTATATTGACTGTACAGATCTCATTTTGTGTAAGATAAATTAAAAGACAAAAATTATGTATTAAAAACGATGTAATATTTCCAAAATCAGATCTCACATGGGCTGGGATACATCAATTACCTTTTATTGGAAGAGTGTTTTTCTACTAATGGTAGTTAGCCAAGTGGGTCAGATTCCAACAGAATAAAAAACAACCTTTAATTTGTGCGTTCTTTGAAATAATTATGGATAGAGTATCCTGATTAAAATGTAATTTTTCATTTTAAGACAGCAGAATATGAATTTGTGAGAATAATAAAACCATTGTAAGACTGTACAATAATATAATTCAAATTACATGGATAAGGGGCCTCATAGTCTAATACGTCTCTCTTGGAATAAATAAGACCACCAATGTAAGAAACAACAAAGATCCAAACCTCGTTTCATATAACAAGGGTGGTTTTCCTATTTCCTTCCTCACAAATATGGGTACATTTAAATTTCTCAGTAATAACTCTTTAGCTCTTCTTTTAAAATAAATGCGTTTATCTTGAACATGTAGTAAGACGTGCTGCTTGGAAAAAGTTTACTTTTTTATATAAATAGTGATGTTATTATATGAACATAGTTATAGTACTGCTAAAAAAAATCACGTTACTTCATGATATAAAATAGTGAAAATTGTATATGCTTGCAGTTATAGAAAAATCATTAAAATACACTAACTTAATTCTGAATTAATTTAGTTTCCTAAAATACAATCATTCTAAAATAAATTATGTTTGAACTAAGAAAAAGATAATTATAACTAACTAAAGTATAAAGAAAGTAGGCATTTGATTATCAAAGATGCCACTACTTGTGAAGGTCATTATGTGAATTTAAAAAACAATTAATTGTATTTTTCCTTCAACATTAGTATATTCGATGACAAAAGGATGCTGCCAAGATGACCTGGACCTTGGGGTGGAAATCTTCACTCCGTAAAATCCTTAATCATTGATAACTTTGAAGAGGATTTTGCTACCCCCTCAACTTTGAAAAAGATTGATAGGGGCTGGCCCCTCGTAATAAATGGTGCTCACCTCTCAACCATAACAGACGCTCCTCAGATTAAGGTTTTATTGAAGACATTTCATAGAAGATAATTCATGTTTTATCGTGTTGGGAAATAGAACCACTGACCACCCCTTCTCATTAGTTGATGATAGTAATTTTCCTGTCAGCCAGGAAGGGAGGGGAACAGGAAGATCCTCTCTTAGCCAGACGTAATAAATCACAATAAACATGGGAATTTTGAAGGTTTCTTTTCGATCCTCAGTGAGATCATCAACCTAAGAGGGCTATCAAAAATCATTTATGTCTTGATGCCAACTGCTCAAGCCAAAAATATTTCAATCATCATAAACATGTAATCGTCAAAGGATGCTATCTAATACTCGGTAAAATTGTCGTGCGGAAATCTTGTGACCGTTCCGAAACCGAGTGAACCACCGAGAGCCCCCAGTGCGCCCGTAATTAGTGTCCAGAATTCTCGAGAAGCAGCGCCAGGCTGAGAAGGGCTATTAAGCCCAACACTTAACAATAAAAGGGACCAAAAGACGATCCAGTGGCAGTAGCGGGACGGGAATGTATATAGGTTAATTAAGACTAATTCTAAGAGTGTATATATGTATGTGTTTAATATAAGTTATAGTGTAAGACTAGGGAGGAGGGTTGGGCCCAACCTCCTCCCCACGGATAAAAACCGTTGATGTATGGATGGCAGAAAAATAATAAAACAGAAAGATAAGAAAAACCAGAAATCATGTAGTTTCTATCTGCGTACACTCTTTTTTACAACAACCCTACCAACCTACCTATAGCGCTCAGAAACATTCGGGCAGCCACACTCCCTCTGTTCCAGCGCTCATGAAACATTCGGGCAGCCACATAAGTATCACTCCCGACATCCTTTCCTCTCCTACCTTTGTGCCCCCTCCTCCACCTTACCGTCATCTCCACAGAAGGAAGAACAACAAGGTCATATACCTACAAGCATTTATACGTTTGAGGAGGAAACGGCATTCACAAAGTACAAGGATTTTAAATGATACGGCAGAGGACATGACTGATTCAAAGCATTCATCAAACTAGCCTCACTCATTAAATACATAGGCATAATCTAATACTTAATTTATTAGTAGCCCGATTAATAATTATACATTAATTATTGATTCTTAGTGTAATTACTGATTATGACGAATAAAGACGTGTTTAATCAATACAACTTTAATAACATCCAATTAGATCATTATTTATAAGCATTTTTGATACTATAATATCTTCTATTAATAATATTAGAGTAAAAATATAATAACGACTTAAATAATTCACATATAATCAATATTTATTTTAAGATATAAACTCTATAAGAAAATACTCATTTATGTTAATGCATTTATTGTAAACAATCACCTTTGCCCATAATCATAGCGGATTTATGGATTAAAATGAATTAAAGGATTATGTCTAATCAATATTCCAATTACGGTAGAAAACTAGCTCAGACCAACTCTATTGATACTTATATCTACTTTTAAAAAAATCTATGATACAAACCCAAAATTGAGCTATGTTGACTAAGTGACTGCTGAATTATGCGATGAGAGTGCCAACATTTGTGGATAAAACGTGTCATGTGGTTAGCACAATGAACCCTCTGACTTTAATCTAAATTTTCTATCGTTTTGCTGCTAATTATTTATTCAAGTAGCAACTCATTGGTCTTTACGAGGCTGAATTTGACACCTTATCAAAATAACTTATTCACTGAAAGATTCTGAAACTGCCATACTCGGGACTTATGGATATGTAACTAGGAAATCCAACTACTAGAACACAGAAGTAGTAAATATTCTTCACCATTATATATATAAGAACCTAAAACGAATATATATCATAGACCAAACATGAAAGCCACAAGTCGAAGGGTAAGATTATGAAATACAAACTCTTTTTAACTCCATTGCCCTTAGAGCAATCCTCTCCTCTACCCGACGTGTTACTTGACTTCGTAACAGGGAGGTCCTTAATAATAGAGCACGGTGCATTCTTACACATTCTCCTTTTTAAATATAATGTGAATTCACAATGGACACACATTCTCAGCCACATTCTTTCTTTATAAATGTTAGTATTTTAACTCCCTCTACTTCTCCTGTTAACCAACTCTTGAGGCTAGGCCACTAGAGTCCATAAAAATAAAATATTTTCTCTCTAAGATTGCATGGCTGATCCCTAATTTTTATTACAGCATTGATTGTTACACTTCTCATCCTTGAAGATAATGAGGATGTAAAATTGATTCACTATATAACCATGCATATTTTCTAAACCCTACCATATCTTTTCGGGGAAAGGATACTCTCCGTGCCTTTGAGTATGTTCAAAGAGCTATATCAACTTCCCTCCCTTATGCTGACGTCATAAACAACACATATGTTTATGAGGTGATCTCATTCCAACCATAATTTTGCTATACTTCGAAAATGTTCTCTTTATAACCCTCACCTGAATTTACCTTCATCTCTAAAGCTCTACAATCTACATTTAATAATATGACAATTATCATAGTCATGAAACGTACATTGAATCTTAGGTAAAATGATTATGCCATGCCTCCTACAATAATGAATTATTCTACATTAATCAAAGCATTATATATTAAATATTAGGTAGCTTTAATGAAGCGCATTATTACTATATGGTATTAAATAAAAATATATTAAACTTGACTTGCTTTCGTATATTTGCATACCTATCCTAAACTTAGCTAACATAGCCCAACCAAGTCTAACCCAACTTAATTTTACTAATCTTCCTTTATCCTAACCTAGCCTTGAAAAAGCCTATGAACTTGACATTTTCATACATACATATTCACAAAGGGTATCCTGAGACTTGGCATTAATTTTATTCCCTTGATTTTTCTTTAGGACGATTTAACCTAAAGTAATACACAGATGAATTCTAAATCATATTCATCCCGAGTGACATATATTTCAGAGAGGATCCGATACTATCCCTTGCATGTTTTAAAGAGGGTAACCACTTACTTATCATGCTAATTGGGGTAAGTATGGCATTGGATTTCAGTGATAATTAATTCACGGCTCTCAAGTAAAAAGTTTAGAAAGTAACATTTAAATTTGAAATTCATGAGTGAAGCTTTATTCTGGGATAACCACTCAGATTTCAACATACTTAGACTACACAAGACCTCAACAAGAATAATTCATCAATACTTCAACAAGACTTTAAATATACTTTAATGAGACCTCAAAAATACTTCAAAGGTTTTAACAAAACTTTAATAAACTTCAACAAGACTTAAACGAGACTTAAAAAGGACTTCAACAAATCATCAACAAAACTTCAACGATACTTCATCAGAATTAATCAGACTTAATCAGATTTCAGCAATATTTGACATCACCAGTTTTAATTTTAGCTGATTGATCATACCAACCACTATATCTTAATGGTATGTGATCATTATTGATACAAGACACTTAGAATATATTTGATTGTTATTAATTGATCAAAGTTTTACATTTTACTTAATATAGTAATGCACCATGATTAGAGAACCTTTAGCTATAATTTATTGATTATAATAATGCATCATAGCTATAGGACAGTTTATTATACTTCACTAAAGGTATCATACCTCATACGAATATTTATGTATCGCTCATTTAGTATATTTAATCATAATTCAATAATTACACCAGGAATTATATATATTCGACGTCTAATTATTATTTATGCATCAGAATTAGAAGATGTTTGTTTATCTTGGAGTTAACACAGATTAACATAATATAATATAGAGTATTCTTTATGATTATAGATCATTTGACATTTGTTTATTGATAGGAATCATATATAATTTCTATAAGTTACTTGGTCATACACCACAATTCATACCACACAACTTACTTATAAGAATTAAAGCATCCCTCATTGATCTACACATAGAATACATTTAATCTAATTTTTTATATCATACATTGTATCCATATAATAAACATTCATAACTAAGACTTAGAAAATATTTGATTGTCATTGATTGATCTTAGACTTATTTTATACATGCAATTATACAATTAATCTAATAATTCAATATATTTAACAACATTTGATATATAACATGCTGAGGTAGTGTATTAATTTAATATTTCAATATATTTAACAACATTTGATTTATAACATGCTGAGGTAGTGTATTAATTTAATATTTAATATATTTAAACTACATTTGATATATATTTATATGTCGTATTTTTATCACACTTAATTTGCTTTCACCTATTATATATCATACTCATAGTACATTTTGACATTCATTATTGATTAATACATTTAAATCATTTAAACGTAGTTAGTTGATCATCACAGACTTCATGTTTCTATGACGTTTAATTAACACTTACCGATTACCTCATAGTTAGAAGATATTTGTTTATAATTAATTGATAGCATACAATTAGAATACATAGTAAATTAATGCATCAGGATTATAGGAAATGTGACTATCGTTATTTGTTTGAAATCTTGTTTTAACTTAATACATATCCTCGTAGATACAAACATCAAATATACATGCCATCATAAAATACACAAATAAAATGATATCGGCTTACATCCATGAAAAAATTGCATGCCACTATACAAGCACACATGCAAATATACACATACATACATACAATATATCATCATATATACATGCATGTATAAGATTTTATATACAAACTTTTACACATAAAATCCAAAAGACATTCATTCATTCATTCATTCAATAATTATATAAAATATAAAACATACTAAACATACATGCCATATATACTATATATACCACTAAACGCAAACCATACATACAACACAAAACACATTACAATTCATACATGAATGTATAAATATAAATACATACATATATACATAAATTAATAATTAATAAATAAATAGAAATATCATACAGATATAATTTACATATTTATCTATACACCTAGAAATATATGCATATTATACATGTGAAGCTTATACGAAATCACACACGTGTAAAAGCAGAGCATCATAATAACCTCAAGTATCAATAACTGAAAACCTTCAGGCTAGGAGTCATCCCCTAGTTGACTCGAAGTGGTGTTGAAATACCCAACTAAATGGTTAAATAAGAAGTATTCTCATTTCTTTGTTTATTTTATAACAATAAACGTAGCAATACTGTAAGACCTCCCCAAACTTCAAATGATTTCACAAGATTTCAATTCAATCGGTCTCACATGATTTCACCAAAACACCTTGATCCTGTTAAATAGTTGGATTATAAGCGGGTGAAAAGTTTCAAGATTAATGATTATGTTTGGCTAATAATAGTGTCATAGATAGCTTTGATCATGTAGGCGTAAATTGTGTATATATCAAGCATGAACGAAGCTCAACTTACCAGGGAACATTCTAAAATATCCTAATTATAATAATGCGCCTAATTTAAATTAAGATAATACTTGGAATTCAAATAAAAGTTTATCATTTCCTTGAATATAAAAACAATTTTAATCATATTTATAAGAATTCTACCGAATAATAGGCTATAAAACGGTAATGACACAGTGAAATAATATACAATTACAATTTTTAAATAGAATTCTAAGGGTTATCAAAAGTAGTTGAATGAATATGATTTAATAGAATACTTGCGCTTCTAATGAGCAGACAATATGAAATGATAAAGATTGATATAATTAATTGATATATTGATAGTCGTAATTATGCTGAAAATTATAATTTGTATAATATAATATATTAAATATTGTGTTTATATTTAATGTACAGCCCTGAAGAAAACATTTTATAATTATATGAGAACACATACAATTTGGATGCTGAAATATGCTATCAATAAATTTGTATATATACGTATTTGTTATTAGTTGAAATAAGTGAGGACTAAAATGTAAATAATAACAATTATTGTTGATAAAAAATTTGTATTTTACACGATAAAATAATATTTTACAAAATTAAAGAAATATATGATATTGAAACTTTGAAGTAGTATGGCAACACTATTTATATTACTTGATTCTGAAAATTGAGAAATGACACCTGGACACGGGAATCTAAACCGGGACCTTTGGCTTAGTACGCCATTGCTCTACCAATGAGCTATCCAGGAGTCGTCCCGTACCCAGGGTCATTCTTCACTCATATCTTAAGGCAGAGTCTATGATGGACGTGCGAGAATTGTCAGCTTTATTGACGAGCCATCAGATAACGCAGCCATCTTCAACTCGGTATTTGGCTTGTTACTTCCACTCGTACAATTATTATTATTATTATTATTATTGTACGGATAATATTAGGAATCAAATATCTGAAGCTGTTATTAATTTTAGAGAGGAATTAACCATCTAGAAATCATATTCTGAAAATTGAAAAATGACTCCTGGACACGGGAATCATTTTTCAATTATCAGAATATGATATCTAAAATTAACAACAGCTTCGGCTATTTGATATATTACTTGAGTTAAAATAAGTAAAATGCTTAAAAACCTAATATGCAAAGAATAAGGTACTGACTGCATAATACAAATAATATATAGTACAGAACCTTTAGAAAACTATAGCTAAATGATTTATATTAATTTAACTAAAATAAGTTAAATGTGGAAATAAGTATTATGTGGTGAATAAGGTAAATACCTTATTCATTACATATTACGTATTTCCATATTTGACTTATTTTAAATAAAGTGATACTAATAAATTTGTCATACTTAGTCAAAGTTTCTGTACCATAAATCCTTGTATTTTTAAAAATATAAATATATTTATTTTTTTTAAACTTTTATTAATAACTGTTATTAGCTCGATTCCAGTCCTCACCCATATGAACTAATAACATAGACCTAAGTTTACGAATTTATGTATGGCCTCATTCATAACATGACTTTTAATCCGATTCCATATAATTTTAATTTTTTAATCAATTCTATTATAATTATTGTACATTTAATGTAAACTAAATTATTTATATATCATATTATTCAAATAATCCTTTTCTTGCTAGCTTAAACCTATTAATAAAACCATAATTTATATAAAACTTAGTCATTTCATATTTCGGGTTCATTATGAACGTAAGAAAGTCTTAAATCAACTTGTTTTCATTTAATTAATTTTTTTATAACCTGTCAAATTGTAATTGTATGTTAATTCACTGTAAACTTATTGTTTTATAACCTATTATTCTCTAGAATTAGTATCAATGAATTAATTTTTAAAATGTTCCCCTAACAATTTACAAACCTAACCTTGAAGCCCAAGCTATATCTTATATTTACATGGGAATATTCTATACTTAGAGTATAAAAGTTATAAAGACGAATCCAAGAATCATAGAGGATAGGTTCTACCGATGAGGACTTATTCAATGTAAGAGACATACCTTGATTGTTTCCCTCATTGTGAAACCTTTACAAATATGTTATCCAAGTGAACACGAGAGGAGTGTATGATCATGTTTCTAGGTATCAATGACTAAAACCATTAATGGCAAGTGTCCACCTACTTGGTAGACTACCGTCATAGTGAAACATAATATATCATAACTATCTAAATAGTTCAAGGAGTCCAAAAATGACTTTAGATTAAATGAAAATACCCTATAAGAAACAATCACGGTAAAAACTATAACTATTATTGGATTTTATAAGATATCATGCCCATCTAAATGATAAAAGGACTATATATGTATTTACGTCTGGATCAGAAAGAAATCATATATTTCCTTTGTGTAGTGAGATGATGGTTTATCTGGACTATTGTTTATTTAATACTCCCAGACCCTAACTATACTACATTAATTTTCATACAATTTCATTGATCGACTTTATAAGAGTTAAGGGTCATACTAATAACAAAATTATCGTCCTTGATTGAACAAATGCATACATTTCACCCACATGGGGAGGGATCATTATTCAGTGATCAGTTTCATGTATCTTATGACATTTAGAATGTTCACGATCCATTGATCTGAGTCATGCCTCGTACTTAGAAGACATGTGACTATCAATCATTTATCAAACATTATGTGTATTAATTTTTCATAGATCATACACTAATTCATTCGGATAGATGTGCATCGTACTTATAAGACATTTGATCGACTTCATTTATCAGACATCAAACTTACTATACGTTTGATCATCCTTCGTTCATCTTATATATGTGTCACGATTAAGTACAAACATGCAATAAGGCCACTATATATTTGGTTATCAATTATTTAACAGACTTATCATAGTTCATCATACTTAAAACGGTTCGTTTACTTGAACATCATTTACTGATCAGGAGGATTCATTAACATTTTCATACCCTACCTAATTTAACCGAACCTAGCTTAACCTAACCCAGCCTAGCCTAATCTTAACCTCTTCTCCATGTAACTAAAACAACTGCAGCCATTAAAATTACTTAGCTGGTTGAGGAAATTGATAAATCAGGCTTGTATAAGATTATTATTCGCATTGAATATTGTTAGGTCTAGGCCTCAAAGATTGCAATAAAACTGATTCTATTAGGGGGAGACTGATGTCCAATACTCAGACGAATTCACTGTATTTATATTTATATATTATAGCCATATCCTAAACTATCGTTCATGAAATTAAGGAAGAACATTGTTTCATTTACAAAGATATTCTAAGACAGTAAGTTAGAGTAAAAAGCGGATTTAGAACCAAAGTAATTTAATAGATTAAAGTTTTACAGATAATAAGTTAATGGCCTTAAAGCTTAGGTATTACACAGAAATAACGAAAATAAGAGCACGAGCTTTACTCACTCGCCACCAGAATATAGCACAGTAGCTTTCCCGAAAGAACAATCAGTGTATATAAGAACTTGTACCTAAGGGTCCTAACTACCATCAAGAATATATTCACACTGAATACACCCTAGAAATAATCGCAATGGCAACGAGAGATGGCCCATCCTTCTTCCTGTGAATGTTGGTTAGCTTGGAAGGAAATTATCATATGAGTTAAGGCAATATATTATTAAGGGGGTGAACTGTATATATTATCTGAAATGATGCGAATATTGTAATGTAGGAGATATATTAATTAACTTGGGGTTGGAACCTATATCATACCAATGCTACAAAATGAATATGTGTATATTTATATATGTATATATATGTATAAATGTATATCAATATATGTAGAACTATATTTATGTATGTAAGGATATTTGTATATGTGTAATTATATAAATATTCTATGCGTAAATTGGTATATGGAAAATATATAATTATATAGATAAGTGTTTATAGGTGTTAATTTTATATATATGTGTGCATGCATTTTTTTTTAACACCACGACTAGCCACCTGTTCATAACATAGGTTAATGAATAAGAGATGAGGAAAGTTTAACTAAGAAAAAGTAAACCCGCATTTTGGTGGAAGGAGAGGGGAAAACAAATTTCAAAAAACCACCCTCAGTACACTCCATAGGGATTCAAACACAGATCTCCCTGTCATCGTTAGTCTGGTCTAACACAAGAATGACGCCTTAGACCATGTGGCCACCAAGGAAGGTTAAGTCTATGTTTATATCAATGTATATGAATATTTATGTGTAAGTGTATATTAGGATGGAGGGAAAATGTCAAATTTTCATAATCAAATTAAAATAGCTCGGGAAATATAGAAAATTATGTATGAAGAAGAAACTCAAATGATATATATATATATATTGTATATATAAGAGACTTTATATATATATATATACTGTATATATATATAAGGGACTTTATATATATATATATATATAAGGGACTTTATGTATATATATATAAGGGACTTTATATATATATATATAAGGGACTTTATATATATTTATATATAGGGGCCTATATATATTTATTTATATCAACATATATATATTAGTTGATACGTGGTGGTGCCCCAAGAGACTTGAAATTTAATTTTACTGTGAAAATAGAGATTTTTTGTTAGTGTGAGGAAAGCAAAGTAACAAAGAACTTAAGATCAATATTTTAAGGCAAAGAAAGGGTTCATCCGAACTCCTTTAGGCCATTAATAATTCTACTAAATGATGCATATTGTTTTCTTCAATGGATTTCAAAATAATAAAACAAATGTCTCTGAGATTATTACATGTGTTTGTTATAGCTTTGAATTAAATGTTGAGTACATTTTGTACTTTTCAAACGATTTATGTTTATTTTATAGCGCTAGTCACTATTTTTTTAGTCTCAAGAAGATTAAATATGAAACAAAATATGAAATTATATTTTTTATTAAATATTATCATTTATAATAATTAATGGTTTTAAAATACCTAATAATGAGGTTACCGGGGTGTGGAACAGGTTACCTAACGATGAGTTACAAACCCTGCACTCATCACCAGACATTTCGGATAATAAAGTATCTTATATTACGGTGGGCAGGACCTGCAGAGTGAATGAGAGATTATAGAACCTTATTAATAGTATTGACTGGCAAACAAACCCATTGGGAATTGATAATTGTGATGACCTAAACGCAGAAAATTATGAGGATAGCTTTAGAATGGACCTGAGAGAGGTTGGTTGTATTAAGGTGGACTAGATAGAACTATCTCAAGATAGGGATAGGTTGTAATATGATGTACTGGAGAGAACTAGCTCCAGATAGAGATAAGGTGTAATATGATGAACTGGATAGAACTAGCTCAATATAGAATATGAGGTTGACTGGATAGAACGAGCTAAATATAGGAATATGATGTCATATGATGGACTGGATAGAACTGCTCAAGGTAGAAATAGGGTGTAACGAGGTGTACTAGATAGAACTAGCTCAAGATAAGGATAGGGTGTAATGAGTTTGACTGGATAGAACTAGTTCAAGATAGGAATAGGGTGTAATATAATGGACTGGATTTAACTATCTCAAGATAGGGATAGGGTGTAATATGATTGACGGGATGGAACTAGTTCAAGTTAGTGATAGAGTGTAATTAGAGAGAATGGATATAACAAGCTCAAGATAAGCTTAGTGTGTAATGAGTTATACTCTATAGAACTAGCTCAAGATAGAGCTATAATAAGGTGAACTGGATACAATTAGCTCAAGATAGGAATAGGTGGCGCACTTTTGTAGTTGCAGTAGTGAACTTTCGAGTCCATAATACCATAAAGTAGTTAATTCATTTAAAAGAGATAAATGCTAGTCCTTAATTTTAAATATTTAAGACTTATGTAAGAAATCTTTTTTAAATGTTAAACACAAACTTGTCACAAATCAACTAATGTAATCAGTCAAACAATGGTTTTTATAAATTGTTATCTTTTGCGACCAGGATCTGTAATCTAGTCTCTTGGGCTTATACTGACAATGTTGAATACGTAACCGTATTCTGAGCTGGTGGAACCACGTATGTGCTTTCATTTCCTCCCAGTTAGATGATGTTGATATTATGGGTAGTGTTGGTAAAAGTCTTTGGGTGGTATTCAAGAACGATGTCAAGCACGGCCGAATTTCTGGTCAAACACAAAAAACGTGGAAGTCAAGTATTCGCCAAGTCATTATGGATGCCTTGCTAGAACATCTGGCTATTAGTCATAAGATAAAATCTTACAAAGAGATAAATTTATCTACAACCACCGCCTTTTATAGTGACGATTTTGCTCATAAAGTTAACAAAACTGATCGTTGGATTTGTTTTGATGGCGAAAAAGATGAAAAACACTTATTTAGTGTAGAAAGACATCTATATATTTATTGGGACGTGGGAAGAAATAACCAGGGATTTTAACTTTATTGTCAAATTCCTAAAGGTTATTAAGTGTATTTTGATCATTCGTTAATCTCGTAAGTTTTTCATTTGAATCTGTTATATTATACCGATGTACATAAATAATATGAAGTTTGTGTGTTCATAAAAATAATACAATAAATGATAGTAAAATAAATCTTCAATGTATTTTCCATTTGATTATAACTTACTTTAAACTTAACCTCTAAATATGTGTTTGTTTACTCACCAAGATTAACCAGCAATTGAATTTTTCTGTATAGATCCATACAGGTTTTCCCTCACATGACAGCTCCAAACCTTAATTTTAAAAATAATAATTCGTAGGATTTGATAGAACTCGTGGAACCTGAAGAATTTACTAGTATATAAGTTGATTAACCTTAAATTGCAAATACAGAAACTTCCGAACCACAAATTATAAGAAAATAAAGATTAGTACTAAAATTAAAAATATTGGCTATACTTTATAAAATATGAGGGAAATGGTGCGCAAATTAGGAGCAATCAAATAACTTTAACCCATTTCTTTTTAGATTACAAATAGTCATTTTAATATTAATACCTATTGAAACACAATACAAGATATATATGAATCAAATGATAACAATTAAGTTATTCCCCAAAATCTTAGAAAACATAAAATATTCAAAGGAATGGAAATATCTCTCAATGACACTAAAAGTATTTTATTGTTATTATAGTGTATTATATATTTTTATGATGTTTATTCAGTACTTATATCCTGTGTAGTAAGAATATCAAATCATCTCTGCAAACAAGTCTTTTTTTGAAACTTTAAAAATAAGTTTAGCAGTTGTAAGTATTTTCCATACTTTAAAATACATGTATGGCTGTTTACTACAGACCAATATTATCTTGCGACAACAAATGAGTGTGTTGTAGTACTAGAGCAAATTACAAAGATAAATAAATAGCTCACTTCAGTAATGGTACACAAAATATTTCACATATAAACCAGATCTTCTTTTTACTTTCTCACTATATTACAGGTAAAGAAAATATTGCAACCGTAAATATTATCCAACCCAAGATGTTCATGGATGTCGACATTTCATGACTCCCTGAATCTTATAAACTGTTTTTTGCAATGCAGTCATTGCGTATGTTTATAACTAAAATTAAGAGTAGTTTAGTGAAGGGTGAAGAGAGAAAGCATCCAATTTCTCAAAATCGGCTCTAATGATTTTTATTAAAATTCGTATCCAGGCATTGATTAAAATTATAAGCAAAATGGCTATTTTAATCTTCCTATGAATATGATTTTTGGATACTTTACAGAAGCGGAAATTTCTTTAGCCCCGATATTATTTAAGATATTAAATAACTTATCATCGCAAAATTCTAGTACTATTAAAAACAAAAAAACTCTTATTTGAAATACATCTTTATACAACTAACAGTTTTGGAGATATTGGCAAATATTTTAATACAATTTTGTGAACTTTAGTTGTACAGTTATACTGATTAAGATCTAACGCAATAATTCTTTAATTCCATATAGTAAGTAGATAAGTAAGTTTCTCAAAAAATTAATGTTCTTTTTCCTTAAACTAACCTCGGCAAATGTTTACACAGCAATGATATAATTCTATCATTTTAGAATTAATAGTCAATATTTACCTTATTTATAGGTTTAAATGTATAAATGAGGAATTTAATAAAAATGCGATAACAATAAGATGTGCAATTCCTAATAAAATGTCAAAAATTTTAATACGAAGTATTGTCCCTTGTGAATCCAATATCGATCTTTATTTTATTCAAATATATTAGTGAGGACTTTAATTATAAAAAGAAAACCATAAAATTTAAATCCATGAGTCAAAAATGTTTAACGTAAATATAGTGCAATTCTTTCTTGGGTTTAAAAATGTATATTATTATTTCTTTTTACATATATTACGAGTTTTGAGTAAATATCTTCATTTTTAAACAATGAAGTGAGAAAGTTCATGCAGAGTTCCGTACCATTTATTTAATTGGTAATAAAATAAGTTTACTAATATTACTACACCCATAAGGAAACGGCAAATACAAGGATATCAAAATTATTATTACAATTGAGATTTCTTATATTAGTGAAATTAAAAGAATTCTCATATAAATCATAGAAAAAACACATATAAAAGTAATTATTGATTAACGTTTGTTTTGACTAAATATTTTTATCTGTCTTTTACCCATATGCTTATACGTTATAATATTGATGACGTTATCAATACTTA
Source organism: Timema bartmani (assembly GCA_902151455.1). NCBI lineage: Eukaryota > Metazoa > Arthropoda > Insecta > Phasmatodea > Timematidae > Timema > Timema bartmani. Next base: position 33,278 of record CABFWB010006126.1, read on the forward strand.
TGTTTAAGTTTTTTTTAATTGGCAATAAATTTATACTTTAGTATCATTAATTTCAGAGTAATTTTAGTTTAATAGGTGCAATTAAATAAATAGTTGGTATTTAAAATAAAAAAGTATGAAATGTGATTAATTTTGTGTAGCGTCCTACCAACCGCAATTGTCAGTAGTTTAATGAAATATTTATTAATCTATTATTTTAAAGGACCTTCATTGCTCTATTTATCAGCTGGAAAAATGTGAAGGCAAAGAGGAAGTGAGGAACCAGGTGAAGATATACAGGAACTGGGCACTGGAGGTGGCCCAGACAAGCCTCACAAGGTATCATGTACCTAGGTACAGGTGATATTAACTACCATCTTGGTTACCAATGGGATGGAGATGCAGTGGCACTAGATGGTGTAGCTGCAAAGCACCATGTCAGAGGTGACTACTGCCCTAAAGACGGCTGGATCAAAACTTGCTGACACAAGCCTTTTTGAGTTTATCACTGCAGGTACGTTTAATAACAGCATATTCTGTTAATATTGAGATATACATATACATATATATATATAAATTTAATTTGTTTATACTCTTAAACTACGAATTATATTGGGAATGACATGAGGAGAGTTACTCATTTTCTTTTGATTAATAAAATAGCCTTTTAGTATGAGTTTACAAAATAATAGTTACAGAAGGTAGGCCCACTTGACATGACTTTTTTAAGGTAAAACAAGACAGGTGATTTATAACAACAGTTTTATCAATCAATAATATGTATACAAAAAGTAATACAACTGTTATAAAGATTTTTAGCTGTGTTCAGACAACTCCATAATATGCAGCCCTACTCTAAAAAAAACACAATTATAAATGTAAATTACTGACTTAAATAAATGTTTCAAAGATACACTTATCACTAGAACTATCCTAAAAGTGTTTTATTTTATGAGTGTTTTATCATATAATGTAGTGTTAGCCAATATATTAATATTAGAGAATAATTTGTTTTGAATAATCAATGGACAAATTTAAAAAAATCTCGCATTAGAAAAAGTTGTGTCAGTTTCATAGTAATAAATATGAACACTTTTGATGATTAGGTTCACTGATGACACCCTGTATTAGGATTTTTATTGGAAAATACTGTTAGAAAATACTTTTTTTTAAGTAAACATTGATAAAATTTAATTATATTATTATTGTTACTTTATCCTTATTAATAAATTCTGTCAAAAGTGACAGCTGTATATCACGTGACTTGATGCATGAAAATTCGTTTTGTAACATTTGTAATTGTCTAAAAAGTCCCTTTCCATCTAAAGCAGACTATAGTTATGCTTGTTATTTTCATGATGGCTTTATTTAGCTGATAATCCCAGTACAAGTAGTGCCAGCAAATCTCCGTCATTCCACTCACCTGCACCTGGAGTGTCAACAATACTCCCCACAACATATAATACACCACCATGGCAAACCACACAATTAACACTTCAAGGAGTGTTACAAAATATATGAAGACAGGTTGAAAGTCAGCATCTAGGGAAGTGACACTAGTGGGCCAAGGAACTGCACCATCTGGGGATTGAGCGGCACTTTGACCTTTTGGCAGAGGCCAAGTTGAACCATCATGAGGCCAAAAAGTGACAGCAATAGGCCGAGGAGTCTCACCATCTGGGAATGGAGTGACACTTTGACCATTTGGCAGAGGCCAAGTTGAACCAGCATGAGGCCATGAAGTGACAAAAGTAAGCCGAGGAGTTTCACCATCTGGGGATTAAGCGGCTCTTTGACCGTTTGGCAAAGGCCAAGTTGAACCATCATTAGACCAAAAAGTGACAACAATAGGCTGAGGAACTGAACCATCTGGAGACTGAGTGGCACTTTGACCGCTGGGCAGAGGCCAAGTTGAACCATCATGAGGCCAAGAATTAACAGCAGTAGGCCTAGGAGTTTCACCATCTGGGGATTGAGCGACATTTGACCGTTCAGCAGAGGCCAAGTTGTACCATCACGAGGCCAAAAATTAACAGCAGTAGGCCGAGGAGTTTCACAATCTGGGGATTGAGCGACACTTTGACCGTTTGGCAGAGGGCAAGTTGAACCATCACGAGGCCAAAAGGTGACAGCAATAGGCCGACGAGTCTCACCATCTGGGGATTGAGTGGCAACTTGACCGTTTGGCAGAGGCCAAGTTGAACCATCATGAGGCCAAGAAGTGACACTAGTGGGCCAAGGAACTGCACCATCTGGGGATTGAGCGGCACTTTGACCGTTTGGTAGAGGCCAAGTTGAACCATCATGAGGCTCAAAAGTGACACTAGTGGGCCAAGGAACTGCACCATCTGGGGTTTGAGTGGCACTTTGACCGTTTGGCAGAGGCCAAGTTGAACCTACATGAGAGCAAAAAGTGACAGCAATAGGCCGAGGAGTTTCACCATCTGGAGATTGAGCAACTGAGTATCAAGATAGAGTGCATCACTTAACTCTACAGATAGAAAAAGAAAAGCGTGAAATGGATGTGTTACAGAACTACAGTTTGTCATTTTGTAAATAAGTGGTACGGTTGTATGATTCCTACCAGGGGTGGTTACACTTTTATATATGAGTGAGTAATAGGAACATACTTAAATACATAAAGAATTAAATAGGTAACAAAAATAGATTTACTAAGCAAAACATTGAGTTTGTAATTAGATTACATCAGCTGAGAATAAACAGAAAGTATAATCTGTGGTTGAAGCCCGTTGAATGGGCAAAGCAAAACATTAAGGTTGTATAGCTCCAAAGTTACAGTATCATCCCGTAGCTCGGAAGAATACGTGTTCTAGACGACACGCGAATAGTTGGGCTAGCTGCCTGACTTCCACCGGAAGGGTCTAAACAAAACCATGTGAATTAGAGACAAATAATGATATAGCACATGACACTATAATTTTGGAGCTATTAGCCAATGTACGTCCCAGGTAGAGATAAAGAATTGTTTCAGAAATAATAAAATGGACTGATGGTCCATGACATCAGAGAATGGCTGGAAGGCAACCAGGTGTCTTCCCAAAGTAGTACTATGTCCGATCCTTTCCCAATGGGAATTGCCAGAGCATTCAATAGTCGTACTTAAATGACATCACCCACTGCACGGGGTGAAACTCACGTTTAGAAAACACTTATTTTAAACACCAAATCACAAGAAATGCCATCCAAAGGGGCGAAAGAAATGTACTATCTGTGCGGGCCACCATAGAAGATTAGCCGTGCTCCGCACTTTGCACACCCAAAATAG
>CABFWB010006127.1:7257-36536 GCA_902151455.1 Timema bartmani
CTCTTTTCTCATTGATTCTATATCATTGTATATTATTTTATGCGTGTTCTTATGTGGAGTGGTGATGATACAATGTACATTATTCCGTTCAGAAATCTTACGAGTTTATAGAGAGAGAGAGAAAGTCTGTGCGGTGCACCGTACCATTTATTTTTATTTATTATATCAATGTACTTTTTTTTTTTTTACTTGCATCCCATGTATAAATATTCTTATTAGATTGGATGTCCAGGGCAAGAATAATAATCTGCTTCAGGAAGTCTTCAGTTGTAAGTGTCCAACTTGAGTTAAAACTTTGGGTAAAGTTCAGGGGTCTTGAGAGAAAGGGTTTTCGTCCTATCGCTGAGAAGTTTATGAGTATAAATTTATATAATAATAAAATTTACCTACCTTGCAAAATTAAAGCGGTTGGTAGTTGGCGCCCAACATTATATATATATTATAAATTAAATTAAATTAATTCGTAAATTCATACGGAATAAAATTATTATTTTTTTTCACCACAAGAAGAAATTGAATTTGTTTACAAACAATGATCGTATGTCAAACTGTCAGATATCAGATTCTGCATCCATTATTTAAGGATTCAGATTTATCAAGCTTCTTAATTATTATTACTTACCCCCCCTCCCCCAGATATTCCTTTTTTCTACTTTAATTTCACATATTTACAGACATATATTTCAAATCAAGAACTTAAATCCGCGAGATTTTTGGGGTCTCTACCAGAAATGCAGAGAGGCGGGAATTGGAAGAAAGAAGCGGGACTGGTGACTTGGAGGTAACAAGAATATGACACACATTATTTTCAGTGCAACAAAAATTGAAATTCTAGCAGTTATTTCTTAAAAATAACCTTTCAAGTTTTCATAAAAATGACTATCATAGACGCGACGAGCACTTTAGACCAATGGTAGACCTCTGTAATGACGATTCTTAGACTTTTAGTTAGTTTTGGACCAATTCACACTTTCGACAATGACCCTCCAGAACATCTTTTGAGGTGATATCAACTTTTTTTTTTAAAGTTTTAATCTCCACACAGCTTCAACCTCACTACCTAGACGCTATATTTTTATTAACCTTTTTCTCTATAATTTCAAGACTTCGTATTAATTTTTTCTAAAGCAATTTTTTTTTCCCTCAAGCTACCTTCTTTTTTTTTACAATGACTCTGGAAATAATCTTTTGGCCAGAGTCATTCCTTCGACACGATTGCAATGTCTTATGTTCTATTATTCCTTTATTTTAACTATTAACCTCATAAGAGAAATCTATTAATTAGGTGTCTCAAGAAATTATATTTTTATTATTATTATTTCAATAATTATCCACAAAGAATTGTTTTAAGATTTTTTATAATGATACATCAAATGGTTGAGCTGTTACTTGAATTATGAATTGTGTTTTAGCTTTATAATTTATCAGACGTCTGCTAGGCAGGGTAAAATTTTAGTTTCACATGTATTTATTAAAGTAAAACTAAACTTAATTGTTTTTCTTGAATTCAAATCCGTTGTTAGGTATTTTATTTATATTATTATAACCATAATTCAATGTTATCCACCTTGTTACTGTTGCTATAACAAAAAACCCACATATTTAACTATGTCCCACCTGCAGGCAGTATCCATGGATGCTGACCTTGGAGGCCGGTATTGTTGTACGCAAGCTGAGTCAATTGTTGACTCGGTACAGTAAAGGTATCATTAATCCCAACATGACCCAGAGGTCCTGAGAGAGTCTCGTGTTCGATTTCATGCATTATTATTATTATTATTATTATTATTATTATTATTATTATTATTATTATTATTATTTTAAGTTCTACCCAGAGATAGTAATTTATGTTGTTACTAAATATAAATTTTGTTTTTGAACCCAAAGTATTGTATTCATTTTAAATCTGAGCTATCCCACCATTCTTTTATCATCTATTGTACGAGTCATCTAGTTACAAAACCGGCCTTCTCCAAAAAAATAAAATATATTTATTGCTTAAATTGCAAGTCTCATATTGACTTTATACTGTAAACAAAAATGTGTTTCCAAAACCGGCCATGATTAACTGTAATAAATTCCTGAATATTTAAGTGAGTTCAAAAACCGGCCATTTCCATTGAGAGCTTGGTTCCAAAAGCGGTCGTTTTCATAAACAAAAGCTTTGCTCTATTAATTCTATCTCATACCATGGTTCAATCAATTTTTTTTGTTTTTCAATCGATATTAATTATCTTTAAATAATTCTAAGCATTTTACAAGTTACTATTGTCATTATTTAGGATTAATATTATAACTTGAATAGAATATTAATAGCTTTTTAATGGGATTTCAATCCAAAAGTTGTTGAGCGAGGCAGAGCTCGTTAGAAAGTAAGTCAACCTGATATATGGAAAAAAACAAAGAACAAGAGAGAAAGGTAAAATCAACATCAATATTTTTATAGGCTATTTTCTATAACTAATTTAAGAAGAAATAAACTAAGCTCATGATATGATTGGTATATCTGTAGGCTATTTAATTACCAGTACAATGTTGGCATATAGACCTACAATATTATAGTAGGCATTTAGTCTTTATTTGTGTAATCCTAGCAGAGCCTCTATCCTTTTACTATAGGCCTAGGTATTAATTTTTAATAAAATAGGCTTTAATATTCACTCCCATTTTTATCCAAGCTGTTATGATTTTCAAAAAAGAGTAGTTTTTATGTATATTTTGTTTATATATTGTTCTAGTGCAAAACCTCCTCTCACACCAAAATGTGTACACAACTCAAAGACATTCAAGTGTGCTACAATAAAGAAAAGTGACATACAAAATTTACATTATATCTTTTATGGCCACGGAGACAAGATTAAACAGGACAGTTTTATTTTAAAACATACAGAATGCAAAAAACCAACAGGACATCGCCCATATACCAGTGGACAAATTAGAGAATCTAAAAATGTGACCCTGAAGTATTTTATTACAATTAATAAGGGACGTGGGACAAAGATAGCTGTTTGCAGGGACGCATTTTTGAGAGCACTGCTAGTCTCAAAACACAGAGTTCAAGGAATCACAAAAATATTTCTTAAAACTGGTAAAATGCCAATTGAAACTCGTGGGGGTGATTGATACCAGATAAAATAGACATTCTCACCTATCCGAATCAGTTAAACGATTCATTGAAAGCCTTAAGGCTGTGTAAAGCCACTACTGTCGTAGTAAATCAAGTGCTCGTATTTATTTATAAATTAATTGATCCATTAAAAAAATGTGGCGTACATGCGAGGAAAATCACTCCCCTGAACTTGTTAGAGTCAAAGAAAGCTTATTTAGGAGAGTGTTGAACACAAAAAATAATATCGGGCTTGGAACGCCACGTACTAATGCCTGTCCAACATGTATTGAGATGACGGAATGGGTAAAGAGAGAGAGAATTCCCAAGAATAAGTCAAAATTGATGAGAGAAAAACGTCTTCACAGTTTAAAAGTGAAAGCATTCTATGAGCTTTGAAAGAGAAAAGACATAGCTTAATGATTATGTCATTTGATTGCAAAAAAAACCTTACCACGTGTTCCTGATCAAGTAGCATACTACAGCCGGAAACTATACAAATGTAACTTTACTATCTTACAAGGGGATTCCAAATCTCAATCATATATTCATCTACCACTGGAATGAATCTGAGCGTTTAAAAGGCTCTAATGAAATTGCATCAGCGTTATTTCACAGACATTGCAATACAGACTTTGCCAATATTAAAACTCTCTCTTGTGGCCGATGGATGGGGGGCCAAAATAAAAATTCAATAATGAATGGAATGCTTTCCTCATGGTTTGTTACAAAGGATCCCAATCATATCATAGAAATACAAATAGTTTTCCCCATGGTGGACATTCTTTTCTACCACCAGATAGGGTTTTTTCCAGGAATGAAAAGGTGATTCGCAAGCATGAGGTTATTGTAGATCCCAAGGATTATGATAATATCTTTGCTGAACATGGAACTATTTGCCATCTTTTAGTGAGTGCAGAGTTTTTGACTGGAAATAAAGTACTTATGATGGGCTGAATCCACCAGGACAAAGGTATTTTTAGTTTCCTCCATCAAAAAGGTTTTTTCTAAGTGATATAGATAGTGCAAGAAATGCTGTAGTGGTCCGTTGTGAAGTGAATTACATATCTAATTTTGGAAGTTTTAAAAGCATAGTAAGAAGAGTTAAGTCGGTGATTCATCTAAAACCAAACGTTGTTGACATTGGCATTAAAATAAATCCTATAAAACTAAAGAATGTAGAAAACTTGTTGCTAAAACATTTTGGTGCTGACTGGAAAGAGATTCATTCTATACTATTACTATAAGGAAGTCTTGGAGACAAAACAAAAAATAGTCTGCGTAGAAATTAAGGAAGATGAAGAATGTAGTTAAATGTCACATGAGGATATAGCAGATGCTGTTTGAAATGACAATGGATAATAATACTTGCTTTTATTTGTATGGGTGTTTTACATTAGAAATAAAGAGTTGTGATATTGTAATAACACAATATAATAAATGTATTTCAGAAGAAGAAAGAATTAAAATTAATTAATAATTATATTTATATTTAATTAAACATAGAACACTAAACAGATTAACTTCAGAGAATTCTGAAAAATGTGTAATTTCATAACTATGTTCCAAAACCGGCCATATCCAAGTTTACATATTTAATACTAATCTTAATAATAAACTTAGATCCATAAAAACAATAGGATTTGTTTCTAAATTGAATCAAAATAATATAATATTAATAGTAGAAGAATCCAATTTTAGGTAAAGTTGATAACTATGTCAATGTAGCATAAATAAACATGGATATATATATTGCAATATAACAACCGTATAGGCATCAAAATTTAAGTTTATGAAAAAGTTTGTTAATACAAACACAAGTCAATATAATTTGAAGAAATACATAATACAATGACTTAAGCCCTAACCAACATCTAAAAAGTTTTAAACATTTTTAAAGAAATATTAAAAATTGTGAACTTTTGAGTTAAATTGCTTTTAGCCTGTAATATGACAAGATAATCCAAACACGTATATGTTAATTGTCCCGCGTTGAAATGGGATTAAAACAAAACATCTATAAATAAAGAATTTTTAACAGAAATGAAAAAAGTGTAAAATTGAATTCATTCCTTAGCTTGTAATCCCTTGTTCCTTTGAATGCTGCAATCCCTGCAACGTATTGAGCTTCTACATGTTTCGATGCAGCACGGTCATCATCATCAGGACTAGTGAAAAAAAAAGAATAACTCCAAAATAAAATATGGCTCAAACACACCCTGACAGCCAATGTGATATAACCTGAAAGTTTAATGGAGGTTCAAAAGTGTAATATCAAAAGTTAATGATAATGAATTAGCATATTTACCAGAGTTAAAAGATGGAATACTCAATCTACATTGAGTGGTTTGACGATACATGAGACACGTTTGTTTGAAACAACATTTCGGCAGATCCAATCGTCGTTCCGTCGTGGTCAGTGTAGCGTTCAATATTTTCCATCAGTCATGTGTTGTGACGGTGGAATACCAACTTCAGGACTAGGGATAAACAACAAGTAGCTACCACAGCATAAACTTAAAGGTATTTTACAACAAAACAAATAAGAGAAAGTAAATGGGGGTGGACATAGCTGTATATAAAAAGGATAGAAGATAGTTTTAATGTTTCCTGATTTGAAATTACAAGAAATCAGTGAACAATATAAACATTTTGCATTAATGAGAAGTGATGAAAATCGGAAAATCTCCTCCAAGCCAGTACTCTCAAATTCATTTTCGTGAGAGAATGAGAATTGCCATCTTTTTAATAGTGATGAACAGTGACTAGGGATGAAATTTAATTAAAATCGTTAGAGCAAATTTCGATAAAATCGATTTTTTTTATCATTTTGGCATTCAGTAAACAAGCCTTAAATTTAGGGTTAGATATCTAATTCCAAAAACCCCTAAATGAAATCACCAGATATCAAATTTTGGACCAATCAATAAAACAGTTTTGGCTCTAGCTCGAGGCACAGACAGACAAACGACATCGTAAAAAAAGAAATTTTAAGGGTGGTCATGAAACGTCTACATTTATCAAAATCTGGAGTTCGATTTTTTTTTACGATCACAATACTTTTTCTCCTAGGTGTCGAGAGAAAGCAAAACTAAACACAGTATAAACATTGTTCTTGAATTTAGCATTAAAATATAACCAGAATCAGTTATTTTATTAATAAATACATTTGGGTTCTTTTATCACAAAACTAATTCTGATTGTTCCAATACTTGCTATAGTTTAACTCTCTTCTCTTCTCAATATTGACCATAACTTTGTCATTATTTTTCTTACGGGCATCCACATAAGTTATCATTTTTACTTCTATTTATTCCCACGAATCATTGTGTTGAATTTTATTAAATTGGTGTTTCACACTCTGAAACAATATTTTCTATTCATACATTTATATTAAATTAAATTAAAATGATTTTCCTCAGTCCACTCCATCTTACTGCATTAATAGAATTGAATGAATAAAACACGAGCCACGACAGTTTTGGTTCGGAGCCCGTCAAGGCATGTCGTATCCCCCACCTCGATCTTTCTTTGATGCGATGACGAAATACCGACTCGAAGAGGAACGCAGCGGTCTGAGACGTGTATCGCTCTCTAGTTTGGGGTGCGTCGAGGTTACAAGAGAGTCCCACCCAAAATACCACGTTCAAGAGAGGCGTCGAGGATAAGATACTAGGTTCTTTAACAAGTATGGACCTTGCTCAAGGTGGCTTCAAATTAATTCAGGAGCCCTTTACAAACTTCTTAACTCTCGCTTGAGTGATTACAAAGTTTATCTAACGCTTTAGCACCATTCTAATTAGGGAACCTTAAGGTTTTGCACTTGGTCCACGACTAATCCTGAGCCGACTGAAGACAAGAAACTTCCACACCAAACAAACACGCTCCGTGTTACTCGGTTGATTAATCAGGACCTTGAGAGTATACTATAGTGGGACTAAGTTTAAAAGAGCCTTTTCGACTAGCTATATAATAATGTTAGTAGTGTAGCTGATATTCCCAATACTGCATAGGGTTTATTTAATAGATGATACAAAACTGCATTGTCTGAACATGTGGCTTTGCGTGTGAATACATAAAAGTATATTTAGTAAAATTAATGGCGCATTCATAGACTTATGACTACACATAATGTTAGTAAAAACTTAAATTTCGTAAAGTACAATTTAATAAATCGTAGGGGTCACCGCAGACACTTTCTCACTATTTTATTAGAAAATAGAGACATTTATTTAAAACTCGTAATATAAGTATAACAAATTAGTTTATAAATTGTTATAGAAACATAAGGGAAGAAAAGATAATCATATTTCACCAAAGTGATAAATGAAGTTACATGCTTTGTTACTGAAACATATTGAGAAAAAAGTAACATCCTCTTCACCAAGGAGCAAAACAATCAGACCACTATTTTTTTAAATATGTGTATTTTATTGCTGGGAAACAGTTGGTTTTATAATAATATATTTCGAGTAAAATGTTCTATTTTAGACATCCTACAACCTTATAATGATGAGTTATATCTCAAATCGAAGATATCTATTTATGTAGAGCATAACACCCTCTTATTCATTTTCGCAGAAAATTGAGAGGCACCATTTTGTTTATAATGTTAAACAGTTTCTAAATACGAATTTTAATCATATAGACCTATCTATAACCAGTTTTGAGAAAATAGCTGTTTTTACCTTTCACTCTATTGTAATCTTCCCTTAATTTTAGGGTTTGATAGATCACTACAAAAATCCCTCTGGCCAGCCTTGTGAATCACTTATATATCAAGTATTAGCCTGATCAGTAAAATGGTTCCGGCTCAAGGCCAAGCTACAAACATACTGATGGCATCGTGAAAACTAATTTTCCGGGTTCCGGGGATCGTGAAACGTCGACATCATTTAAAATCTCAAATTATATTTTTTGACGACCACAGTATTCCGATGGGTCGTGACAGAATATAAATACAGCACTGAAGATGTGCTGAATGGATATTATATATATAAAGACAGGTCTTACGACAGAATATTTAAAATCTAGATGCATACATCGTTACACACATTAAAAGTTCCTTTAAAATCCACTGATGGAAAAATGATAGGTGTTGGGAGTCAAAAGATGGCCAACATATTTAAAAGGATATACTCAAAATTTAAAATGCACGGATACAGAAAGGCGAAACTGCAACAAGGGCTTATTGGCAGTCATAGGACGGCCGCACAGATTATGATAACATTCCTAGGATTTAAACAATGGCATGTACTGTTCAGGTAGGGATGAACGGTCGGTTCATGACCCGGAGTTCATCCTGAGACTAACAGAGTAGCAATAATTATTATATCCGCTTCGGTGGATACATGGTCTAAGGCACTAATCTGGCAAAATACTATACTGCCGATGACCGGGGCTCATTTCCGGTCGAGTGCACGGGGAGTGGTTTTTCCTAAAGGTTTTTTCAATATACCTCCATACAAATGCAGGTTCACTTACTCTTCACTAAACCGTTTTAATCTCTAACAAATTGGTGTGATTTGTGTATGGAATGCAATCCGAACGGGTAGTAAGACGCAGTGCTAAAATAAAATCAGTAATCTTATAATACAATTTATTATTACCCTAAGACAGTGTTAAAGTTCTTGATGTTTGACAATAAATAGAATTAAAAACACTAATTTTATAATAAAAATTAATGGAATATATAAGTAATTATGTAGGCTTTTGAAACAATAAAGCAATTTACAGCTAAAATTATAAACACAATATATGTCTTCAATAGCTAAAAGAAGGAATGAGTCAAACCTGTTTTAAAAAGTTTAACAAGTTATTAAAAACATGTAGGCCTAACACTCAAGAAAATAGAAAATAATAGTTATATAAAAAAAGGAATAAATATATTGTATTTTTAAATTGTTTGACATGTCCTCAAACATTTTATTAGTGGAGATCTTTATATATTTTTATTTCATCAACAGCCTGGAAGGTGTAAGCGTTGTAGCGTTGAGTAGCGGTTTAGCTGTGTCAAGTACTTCCAGACGATTTAATTAAAAAGTGGTATTTCTGCATGGTTTAGCCACATCTAGTATTGAGGGTAATTTACCCAGGGTTACGTTTATAGATATCAACCTGAGAATGTTTGTAACTAATTGTATATATCATTCCTTGTCTCATATATATATATATATATATATATATCAATCAATGACAAGGAATTATATACACAATTAGTTATGTATATATCAGGTACACGTACCAAATATGAGACCCTCCCCTAAAATGAGACACCAGTGCTTCTTCCCTGTGAGGTGCTGTGTTCTAGCAATGATTATTGGAACTTGATGCTCACCACTCACCATGCTTTTTCGCGTTTGTGTTGTCACCACTGTCCAGAAAAATTGTTTGTGTTTGTGGTAAAGATTTTTTTGATTTGTTTTCAAGCAAGTTTTTGAGGAGAGATTTTCACGGAATAATTTTTCTACTAAGGTGAGTTAAATTAGTTTTAATTTGAGTATATCGTGATCAACAATTAGAAGAATTCAATGTATGTCTGTTAAAGTATCTCCTATGTCTGATCTAACCTAAAAAAAAACAAATCTTGTTCACATGCTGACCATCTCCTAATATGAGACCATCTCATATTAGGAGCTCCTGCTGGTAAATTAATAATAAGCTATAATATAATGTTATATTAACTTTTTGTTTCAATTAAATATTTTAATACTTACTAAACCTAATATTCTAAGTAAAGAGAGTATTTTATAAGAAATACCCCTAATCGTGTAGTAACACAATTTCTGGTTGCAAAGTTGTTCTGTGTTGCTTACAACCGAGCAGCAACCATGGGGATATCAGACAGTGCATTCCGAAAGACTAATTTGTTTCCTTTAAATATAGACATATTTCAAGATTATGACCTCTCCATTCACCGTCATCATGAGACAACTCCTAATCCTGATGCTATTGAAAATCAAAATGGCCATAACGAACGAACAAATAATAACAGACCTGAGGAAGGGCCTTCAAGTGCTCCTGACCAAACAACTGATCACTACCCTACTCAGGAGCTAAAGGTACTACTGTATCACCGTGTGACATTCATCCACTTCCGGTGATATCAACAGCAAATCAATGTCCATAGTGATTGTGTAATCAACTCATCACCTTACAAAACCAGCATTGAGAAAAAGTTTTTAAAGAATCACTGCTAATAAAAGAAAAGGGAAATGTCAAGCTCAACACGAAACCTCTTTATTGAGAAAAAAAATAGCTGATGAAATACGCAAGGAAAAAAATTGATGGAATCTAGCAATGATTATTCTGAGTCGGACTTAATTTAGTCGGACAACTCTGGTGAAGATGAAAATGATGCGGAATGTCTCTCCTGTGGGTGCTTATTTTAAGAAGATCCAACACGCAGAACAGTGGATACAATGCACGGTGTGCTATCGATGAACTCATGAGCATTGGGTTGCTACTGACCTACAATTTGTTTGTCCTCAGTGTCGTAAAAAAGGTGAATAAATAGGAATCTCATATTAGGAACCCATTTTTTAGATCCATTATTTTGACAAAATTTGAATTTTATGAAATAAATAAAATATTCCCATTTCAAATATTTACACTTCTGTTTCTTAAAACTTATTATATTGTGTGTTCTTATACATACATTTTGTGTTTTAATACCAATTATGTAAAAAAAATACAAGCCTGAGCAAAAAAGGGTCTCATATGAGGAGCCGTTACCTTATATGTTACCGTCCAAACCCAATTCTAGAACAAACTAGATCAGACTAGGCCAAATTGATACATCCAAAGAACCTCAGGAAGTAACTAGCTTAACCTAGTCTAAATTAGTTACTCCTGAAATTTTGGCCTAGCTCATAGAATAAATTAGTATAAACTACAATTTTACTAGGTCAAACCCGGTTTAAGTTAGGTTAGGTTAGGCTAGCTGAAAACATTTGTGCGCGAGCTGTGAATGATGAAACCTGTCCAAGGTAAATTCATCGTGTGGGTTAAGAGGAACGAAAGCTAATACTGCCTAAAACATCAGGCTATGTCTGTTTATCCTACAAGCGGCAGGATGTATTATTTGGCCAAGTCCGATCTAGTTTGTCCTCAAATCGGGTTTGGACGATAGCATATATACCTTTCTCGTGATTATTAATTGTGTTTGCACTCTCATCCTCTATGAATAGGCAATCGGTCATAGATTAGACATCTTCTATACAATTTTTTGTAAGATAGCTTACATTATTAAAGTCGCAACGCATGGTTAGTATGTAAAGAAACCACAAATATTTTCTATAGAGGGTTACTAATTTAATATTCACAAAATAATAATTGTCCTCCTATTATTAGAGAATTGTTCCCTTTCAAGTCCCTCCACCCCCATGGAAAACATTCTGGTACATCCTTGATTGTGTACCCTTAAAATAAATGTCTGGTTCCACCAATGCCTAATTTTAGTAACTATGAAATGTTAAATAAGTTTATTCTTTGGCTATAGGTTTTGTTAAGAAAGATTTAGGAATTCGCATTTGATAGGTTCCTAATAGAAAGAAGGTACCCGACCATCAAATTAAGTATTTTTATAATTTGAATTCAATTTGGAATTTCTTAAAAACTGAATTTTAGCGACGGGTCCCAATAAGCTCATATAAGTTGTTTTTTTTAAATATTTTATTGTGAAAAAACTAAACTTTAAAACCACCTACTACTCGAAGAAAGATATTCTGACAACAATGTATTTCAACTATGGCAGTTTTGGAGCACTAATCAAAACTGAATAGTTAGTTAACAGCTCTCTGTCGTGAACTCTAAAAAAATTACTAATATGTTAAAGGACAGCTAGATTTATGTTTCTTACTAAGTATTTAAGAAGTGTAACATTTCACTTTAGACATAATTCAAAATAAAATAACACTATCTTATTTTATACCATTTTTTTAAACAATGAATCTTAGAATAAATTTTTTAGACCATATGTTAATACGTTTCATCTCCATTTTGGCATGAGGCTTATTTTGATATAGTAAGCCACTTGTTAAATAACGTGAGATTCTTGAATGTTTACAACAATAAGATTAGCTATCGCTTTAAATATTCTTACAGAGTTAAGTCCTTTAAATGAGATAATATGCTCCTAGCTAGAGATTATCGATTAGTAATAGATTTTATTTCGATTTGAAATTTAATTTCTTGTCTTGGTAAAAATAAATACCATATGGTTTCAAATCCTCGCCTTCCTGTCAGCGATGACCTAGACCGTTGCGATTGTAACGCCCGAATGCTGTGTGTGGCCACTACCAGGTTCCAAAACACTATTTGTCATGCTTTACAAATCTTAGAAAAACTTATGGTATGCCTTAGGATTTTATAATGACACAATGAGAGCCAGTTTTTAAATGCAATGTATTTTACCTGCAAGAGGGTAACCTAGATGGAGTGGGAATAAAGTAGGTGGCTAAATATGCTAGTTTGGATCTCCAAGCATTTGTTTTTTTACAACAGATGTTCATCCTGCAGTCAAAAAACACGTGGAGTATGTTTTCAATACTGCTCTTAAAGCCTCGGCTTTTTAAATTTGATAGAAATAAATATTGATAAAATAAGTACGTGCAAGACTATGTGTTGAAACTTTGTGTTACAAAGGAATAGATTCATATTTATCAACAAAGTGCGACCCGCTTTGGTGGCGCTATCCTCACAATAGACTAGAATGCCGAGGACTGGGAGATAATTGTTTGATCCCAGTCGGGTATATTGAGGGTGGTTCTTCCTAAATGGTTTACCACTCTCTCTCTCTCTCTCTCACTCACACTCTCCATGCAAATAAGGGTACACTTCCTCAATTACAATTTGCTGATCCGTAACCCATTAACGTAATTAGCACATAAGTTTATAACCCAAACGGGTAGTAAGATGCGTTTCGAACAAAATATAAATACACGAGAACTGCACTAATATATTGGAAATAAATTCAAAAGGATGTCAAAAACTGAATTAATGCGGACATTGCTTACTATTGTCAGTTAGTCAGCTGTGGTCGTCTTGCCATCTATCTCAAAATATTAAAGTTAAATTATTCAAAAGTACAATCCTATCTGTAATTCTATAGGGGCGTTTATACTATGCAACAAGCTGTAAAATATTGTGTTTTGAAATAATATTGTACCACTTGTTGGTATTTCAATTGAAAGTTGTTTTAAAACATTGATGTTTCTTAACATATTTCATGTTTTACAACGTGTTGCACTTTTCTCGGGGAGTGGCGATAAAGATCAAATAAATGTTTGTTTTCTAACATGTTGTACAAATATAGGGCTGTTTACACTGTTGAACAAGTTGGCTACACTGCTCCCCCTTGCTTTTGAAATTGAAATGGAAAAGCAGAGAAGAAAATAAGAAAATTTATTTCACAATTTAGCAGGGAAATGAAAAAACTAACTAAAATGGGAAAGGTTGCTTGGGAACAAATAAAATTGATTTAAAAAAACATTTTATGTAAAGATGGTGAATCCAAAATAGTTTTTTTGGCCCTTCTATTTTTCTTAAACAAAACAACACAAGATGTGACCACAAAGAGGACATCCTACTCAAACGCCATGATGCCACTTGTTTACAGGTACTTTAGACGTTTTTAGATATCTTACAAAAAATGTTGCATAACACTCAAATGCAACAAGCTACCAAACAATATTACGTAATGACATGTTTTGTTTCATAAAGTAAACGCCCTTTATGGATGTCTCTTACTCTACACCAAGAGAATAAATTGAGAGTTTTTGGGAGTAAAATACTAAGGAGTATATTTGGGCCTGAGAGGGCTGGACAAAGGGGAGAATGCAGAGGGTTACATAATGAATAACTTTATAGTTTGTATCGTACATCCTCACAAGCTGAGGCGGGGTGGTAATGTGGCCATTACGATAGTGATGGCAGTGGTGTACATTAGATTTTAGTTGGGAAACCGGAATAAATAAGATTCCTTGATAGACCAGTATGTCAATGGGAGGATTGTGAAAATGAATGTGATGGGTAATTGGCGTCAGACTAGGAATTGGATGAAGATGTCTCAAGATAGGTTTTAATAGTGAGTTTATGATCTGACAACCATGAACTCTCGAGTTTATAAACACCAAAAAGCTAGTTAGCTGGTTAGTTATTTATTTTAAGGATAATAATGTGTAGCTTACTATAGGAAAAAAACTTATTTTCATTTGCATGTACACAGCTTAGATATTAGGTTGATAGTAATAAATACTGATGATAAATTGTTGTAATTATTATGAGTTTTAGGGGGGTTCAAATGTTGCGTTGCTTCAAATTCTTGAGTATTCTGAGTGGCCCTGGATGATAGTTAATAAGTTTATAGTAGCTATAATCTGATTCATTTTCTTTTGTAAATTTTGATAATAGAATTATTATTTAGAACGACAGGATAATAAAACGTTGCTAATCGCTTATAGCACAATTAAAATAAGCAGTTTTAATTAATGTGATGTGTCAATTTTTCTTTCATAATGATTGAAACTGAAAATACACCTAATTTCATCAGAAACTTTCTAGTAGAAATAGAATTTTGTATAAATAATAGTAATATGAGTTTGTTAACAACAAAGACAAACATCAAACGTTTCTCATATTGAAAGTCAGAGTTCTCCGAATCTAGAATTGCTTTCTAAAACCTTTTGATGTTCACTTTGCTATAAAAACAAGAAAGTAAAAACTAGTTTGTTTAATTTGTCAAACTCCGATCAATAATTTCTGGCAGGACATAATAATGTCCTTCCTTTGATGGTAACATAGCTAATAAGTAGAATATTGATTCAGCAAAAGTTACAAATGAACAAAAACAAAGAGAATGCTTTGAGGGAAGTTCTTTGAAGCCCCGAGAGAAAGCAAATACTTAAATATTCCTGGAAGAGATAATCGGTAATTTTTCACTTCATGCAACTTAAAATAAACAGACCAAATTTACACGAAACACTATTTACCATCTATATGCGTGGTATTATTGCTTTTTAATAGGCCTATATGAACACGTCTTGTTTTTTCGGGTCTAATACACAGAATTTTATTACTCCTCCGAGCTATCCACATTTAGCTACAATTACTAGATCAGGATGAGAACGTTGGAATTTTGATAGGCCCACCCATTTTTACGTGAAGGGAGAGTGAAAAACTGTTTTAGGAAATACCACCCTCAGCAGATCCAACCGGGATTTGCACTCCAATATTATTGTTAGCTGTAAGCTAGGCGAGATCTTTATGTTTAGTCTGATGTGGGTTTAACACTTGATCTGCTTGTGATATTTTAACCTTCGTGGACTGGCGCTAAAAATAAAATGAGGACTGGCACTATTGCATTTTTGCAACATCCCATAATGTTATGAACGATAATAAATACATAAACTAATTTCACACATAATATTATTGAAGCAATAATACTAAATAAATATTTGAATTATATTGTAATTTTTTTTAAATCTTACTTAAGAAATACCAATAATGTTAAACTGTTTTTTAAAAATGGCTTATTATTAGAAAAGATACATAAAAAAATATTGTAAGGCATTATTTTATATTTTACCGTATCACAAAACTACTGATTACGTACAGAAACATTATTACCGTTTTATTTTATTTTAAACATACGGTGCCAATGAGTATGGCATCACGACTGGCACCATTGCTTATTCACAACACTCCTGCATGGCGCCAGCTAGAGCTCCCGTATCTCAGAAAATATTTTTTTTTTTTTTAATATTTGATGGTATCATACTACGCAGTAGGAACTGAGAGAACTTGGAGAGCATATGACTTAAATAGGACTACATTTAATTAATGGCAATAATAGTCCTAAGGGATCAAACATACGACCTAACAGTTTGGAGTTGTGTGAATATCGTATTTAGATATAACTTAACCTAAGCCTTAAGCATGTAGTCAGCAAACTTTTTAGGTCCCGATAGACTTATAAACTTATCAAAGGTCTCACGTTCACCCATAGTGTATCCTTTCTACTTTTGCTTTTTATTTGTCTATGCATCTTATATTAATTCCTTAAATTCAATCTTTCCTTGAATACTTATGACCCCACCCGTGTAGAATATACACCTGTATATTAAATAAAGTGTATACTTTTTTATGTTATCTATTTAATTTTCTTGTGACATTAACAATAATATCCGATCAAGGCTTTTTAGTCGCACACAAATATTATTTTAATGTATTTGACACATTTTCCAGTTTAAAAACAACCATCAATAATTATCGGCTTTTAATAACGATATAGTTTTCATACAATATTGATATAAAATCGCTGCGAGATCGACCAGATGATGACACCTGCCTCGAGCGAACAGAATATAGGTGTTAAACCGTAGAGTCGCAAAACATTTATTAAAAAACACCCTTAGTAGAGCCAGGCGGGATATAAACCTTGATCTTCCCAGCTTCAGCAGGTCATCCCAATATGGAAACGACGGCTTAAATAATGTGACTTTTCAAAAATAGCACAAGGGGGACATTTTTATGGCACACACTTTGAATTTCGCAGCACACTCTTGAAACACTTATTAAAGGTGTAAGTATGAGCAGGCCCCACCAAAACTTTTTCAACTTTTTTGAAAAAATATATATAATTTTTTATCCTAAAAAATATTTTGGAAACAATAGAAATATATAGTGGAACACCATTCTCTACACACAGTAAATTATTGGATTAGTTCTAGAGTATTCCAGTCAAAATTATTCATTCCTTTCTCCAATAGTCACGTGAAAACTGTACCAGCACTCAACTGACTAGATATAGAAGCCAACGCGGGCCAGCTGTGACAGGCCCTCTCAGAGAAGCCACGCCCAGTGTTAGATGTCTCTCGAGACCAATGTCCCCTACCATTCCATTGCGAGCTTTACAGAAGCGAATTGGGTCATTCTGAGAGGGCCCCCACTACACGATAAATGTGGTTTGTATTTTATTTTTGCCTTTTTTGTGTTTGTGTTTTAGTATGTGTTAAGACCAAAGAAGTAAGGTGACGAGTGAAAGTGATCAATTAAAATAAACAAATTAGATTATTTATTAAAAACTCTGTTTTCTTAGTTAAAACTGAAAGAAAAACTGAACATTAAATGTTTATGAGCATATCAACCTAATGACTACATTTATGGAGGTGGATGGTAGGCAATAAAGAACTTTTTATAATGCTTGGTTTTGTAAAAAAAAAAATGTGGATATCTATGAGTGAAGTAAAATAAAGCTTATTTTGTTTTTACTGTTTATTTTTTGCTGGTGAAGGGTTGTGGACATCGGTAGGATGTAGCTTAAACTTTTAAAAATGTCCTCAATTTGTGATTGTACAGTTTTTTCACGGAGCATTCGTTTGAGGATTCATTTTCTAAAGTGTGCAAAAACCTGTAAATAACATTAACCATCCCAGATTCAACAGCTGAGTTTGAGAGTAGTTTTAGAACGTTACAAATAATCAAGGAACACCATGGGAAACTACAGGTTAAATTCGCTGGCTGTTCTATATCTAAGGAAGAAATTGCTGAAATTTCAAACTTAAACAACAGTCATGAATATTTTTGCCAGTCAGAAGATAAGACGCACCCAAATTTTGTACAAGTAATGTAATCACTTGGTAAGTTTAATTTAAAACCTGTATTCTATTATTCTTTCTGTTTGTAGATTTGTTAGTGATTTTGTAATTCTAGTGATATTTAAAAATTAGGAGAACTTAAATTAATTTAATTTATTATGTTAACATTTTGTGAAAGAAAAATCACTACCGTTAAGCCTTGATCTGGCCCCAGCAAAAAAAAAAAAAGATCATGCTCTGCTAATGCTAAACAATCAAATAAGAATGTTAAATAGACACAGCTAATAAATTACCAAACGTATTTTCCAATCCCTCGTACTGGTTGTTAAATTATCCAAGATATTAAACTATCTTTGAACTTGACTGCACCTGCTTTGATGTCTTCATGGTCTAAAGCACTACTCTCGCAGTAGAGTAGACTGCTGATGACGCGGAGATCAAGGCTCAAACCTCAGTCAGCTGTATTGAGGGTTGTTTTCCAAAAGTGTTTTCCACTCTCCCTCCACGAAAATGTGGGTAAACTTCCTCTCTATATAACCTTCCTAATCCCTAAAACCACTAGTGCAATTAGTACAAAAGCCTATAACCTGAATGGGTAGTAAGACGTGATGCTAAATAAAAACTCTACTGCTTTAATGGGATGATCTGTATGCTATCTCTCCATTCTGTCTCCACATTAATGACACATTTATTTATATACTAACATTATAATACTACCCCTGAAAGTTGTTACTAAACTATGTTTCACATTGGTGGATACTCGAACAGAGGCACCAGTCTCGTCCTGTTTTATTTCTGGTAATGATGTGGGACAGTTTCAAATATCAATCGGGTGAATCGAGGTATTCTCTCATAAAGTTCTTCACGAAAAAATGGGTACATCTTCTCTAAATTCTACCTTATTCATCCTTGCCCCATTTGCGAAAATTTGCGTATGGATGAAACTGGTAGTAAGAGCCAAAAAACATGCAAAAAATTTTAGTCTCTTAAATATGTATTTGAGCTCAGAAACTCCTCAAGACAAGATAAATAAATGTCTATTTGAAAACAATCTGGCTCTTTGAAAACAACTTTACGTTAGGAACATATTTTTTTATAACTGATAAGTTTACAGTAGTAAATATCATTTGCTCATTATTTTTAATTTCAGCATTTTATTTGTTTGGTTTTTAAACATTTTACCAGCTATATTGGTTTATTTGTACAGGAATGTTTTTAATTAGTCGTGATAATTTTAAACATCTAGACTGAGCTTTAGTATCCCTGGTGTTAGCGTGCCCTTAACAACTTTTTTTTATGTGCTCTGCATAATACTTTACGTTAAGGCTATCTGTAAATCTACACATACGTGATATGATGAGTAAGGTATAATTTAGAGAAAAGCTACCCGCATTCGCGTCAAATAAAATGTTAAGATATTTAAGATAAACCATCCTAAGCTAGCCCTACGAGTATTAGAACCTCAATCACCCAGTCCCCGACAATCCAGTCTATTGTTAGAGCTATATCAAATTCAGTGGTCTTGGGGTAGAGTGCTCGTCTCAGAACAATGTCCGTGGGTTGAAACCCAGACAGTTGACGGAATTTTCTTGAGCGATTCAAAGTCCTTATAGCAAATTCCTTTGGAGGGGAAGTAAAGCCGTCAGTCCCATGTCGACTGTGGCTTGTAAATGAACCCTGAAAGGTGTGTGAAAATATATTTTCCGGCAAAATTGGCAGGTACTTTCGCTCTCGCTCATAATATTCATTCTTGTGTGCTGATATAACAATTAGGTCCAGAAATTACACGTTAAATACCTACAAAAATTTTAAAAAATAGAGTGATGCCTTAGACCAGATATGTCAAATTTGCAGCCCGTGAGACACATGTGGCCTAATCTATGATCCTGTGTTTGGTTAAACCTGGACCGATACATCTTATAATAAATCTTACATAAATACACAACTTGTGATTATGTAATTTTTAAATGGCTAGTTATTTGTGGAAATATAGCTAGTTAGATTAGTGCACCAAGTAGATTATCCTTTACTTTCTGGAAATTGATTACCAAAAAGTTTTGAACTGGCGAACCAAACATATGAAATGTTTCAGTATCACGTAAGTGTGTAGAGAGCTATTTTTTTCTTATGAAACTAATAAACATCCGAGAGATCACAGCATCCAGGACACACATTTGCCAACAAAACATGAAAATTATGTTTTCTACTAATTTAAAACCTATCACTCAGAACCTTTCTAGAAGAAAAAAAAATATTTTCAAATTTCTGGCTGAAAATAGAATCAATTTTAACACTATACTATTTAAAAAAAAGTGAACTGTGCTAAGACTATACTTTTTATAATAAATAACGTCCTTAAAATATATTAAAGACGAAGGTAAGGGATAGGATAGTAAAGAACAATCCAAACAGCACAAATTACATGGTTCCCAAGACGAGCTGTCCTGATTGGAAAACGTGAGGTTGAAATATCTGATACTGGGAACATGAGTCCTATGAATTTTGGAGAGTTCACTAATAAACATGTTACGTGACACACCTATGTGGGTCAGTATGTATTAAATTCCATCTTAACTAGAAATAAGGCAATAGAATAACTATCTTTGTAATGAATAAACAACATTTCTACCCAAAGTTTTCATAATTATTTTTAGAGGCCTATTTTAACATATTATTATTATAATTATTATTTATTCTTATTATTAGTATTATTATTATTATCATTATGTGTTCTGTCTTACAACTGGTCCATTCCTTATTTCAGTAGACTTAGATCCCCAATGCTCTGTCCTCTGCCTCCGCCTTCAGCTCCCAGAAGTTTCTTCTTTCTTTTAAGTAATCTAATATTTTAATCTTCCTTCTTCCTCTTCTACTCTTTCCCTCATACTTTCCTTATATGGCGTGAAGAAGACAGTTCTTCCTAAGGATGTGTCTGAAACAGTTATCTTTGTACTGAATAATTACACACAAAAAGGTTCTCACCCACGCTTCTTAGGACTTGTTTATTTGTCCCCCTGTCTGTCCACCTGATCTTCTCAAGTCTACTCCAGCACCGCATTTCAAAGCTCTCAAAGTATACATTTTCCATCTTCATGAAAGTTAAAGTTTCTGCTCCATGCAGCGCGATACTCCAAATGTAGCATTTCATTAGTTTCTTCCTCAGTTTCAAACTCAACTTGATGTTCCCCAGTAACCTCTTCTGGTTAAAGCTTCCTTAGCCATGGCAATTCTTGACCTAATTTCCTTGGTGCAGTAGGCATCCTAAGTCAGCAGACTTCCCAGGTACTTGAACGGTTTTATGGTTATTCAACTCCTGGTTTCCAATTTGGATTTTCAGCGGCTCTTTATTATTTTGAGATCCCCATAATTGTCACTTTTCAGTGTTGATCTCCATGCCATATCTTCTCCCTATTTCCCCCACTCAGTCAATTTTCTTCAACTCTTATTTTTCTTTTACCAGGAATGATATATATTAATACGCAGCATTAAAGCAAATCACCTCTATGTACAAATAACAGTCAAAATAAAAATAAAAATCTCTGAGTAATGAATGCAACAATAAAATTAATTTAAATTAGTTGAAAAGCTACACCTGGACACGGGTATAGAACCAGGTACAGTACCTTTGACTTCATGCACTAATGCGATCTCAACCAGTGCTGTATATTTTCATATAATTGAAATTGTAGGCTCTATGTTTTCATATCAATACATCAATACAAGTGTAGGCTCTATGTTTTCATATCAATACAAGTGTAGGCTCTATGTTTTCATATCAATACAAGTGTAGGCTTTATGTTTTCATATCAATACAAGTGTAGGCTCTATGTTTTCATATCAATACAAGTGTAGGCTCTGTTTTCATATCAATACAAGTGTAGGCTCTATGTTTTCATATCAATAAAAGTGTAGGCTCTATGTTTTAATATAAATACATGTTATAGGCCCTATTAAAAAAATAAACTCTTCAGGTGCTTTACGTCACCTACAGTCAAAATTGTATTAATATGTGTTGCAATTAATAAGTAGCCAGAAAATTTTAATTTGCCTTAATTTAAATTCAATAAATAATCAAATAAAACATGCGAGGAGTAACATAGATTTTTAAAATGGATCAACAAATAAGGAATATAGTAAGGATTTAAAGTGAATGCAGTGCTATGTATGGGAAATGTTGATCCATTGGCTTTAAACAAAAATAGATGTTTTTACATGTATCAACTATGTATCTAATGACTATGATGACTTTGATGATTTAAAACAAATGTTGCAACCCGCCCCATTGCAGAGTGCGCCTTTAAAGGGGCAACTTGCAATAAACACAATATTTGATTTGAAATAAGTTTTTTATACTAAATAAAAGTTATATAACTTTTTAAACATTCTGGAAATATTTTAGTTTATACCCGAACAAATAAAAATTATTTAATGAAAAATTAAAATAAAAAAAGGTAAAAGTGTTGCAACATGTCCTGGTCTCTCTTCTTTATCAACGTTCTACCGGCATCACCCCCAAAACATGATTTAAACAGGTGAGGAACTCTCTTTCGAAGATGCCAAAATGTCTAGGTTTATGGGTTCAAGTAGAATTCTAGTGGCCTCTTCTTGGTACTGACGAACACCCTTGATTATAGTCCCCTAATTTTGAAACTTGCGAGAGAACTTGTAAAGGAACAAGTTCGCAGGTCGTGGATTTCATTAACCGTAGGCTATACCAAAATAGAGCTAGTTTAGAAATGTGTTTCTTGCCGTGCGAGTTGGTGTGGTGTTGTTTCGCCTGCCACTTAGTTTTCAATCCGACAACACCTCAAAACTTATGACGTTCCAGAGGATTGAACCGATGGGATAGATACAAGCACGTTATTGTACAAGATACACAGGAGCCACAGAAAACCACACTCCCCAACAATTATTGAACATACTTTTTTCTTTTTTTTAATAACATTTTTTGTATAGAACATTAATATGAAGTGGAGCACCAGTCTCTACACACAGTGAATTATTCGATTCGTTACACAGTATTCCAGTCCCAAGAGGATTCACTACTCACTGCAATCGTCACGCGACTCTACTAGCGCTCGGGACTCCAATGACTAAATGGAGAGGCTAACATTGGCCGTGAGCAAAACCGTAGTAAATTGGGCCAGTCTGAGCGAGCCCACGATTTGATAAAGATTGTTTATATTTTATTTAAGCTTATATTAGCTTGTGTTAAAGAACCAATAACTAAGGTGTAGAGCGAAAATGCTTGATTAAGATTTATAAAAGAGATCCTTATTTTTTAATTTGCTTTTTCATTAAAACTGCAAGAAAAACTTGAAATTAAACGGTTAGAAGCATACCAGCCTAATGATTTTAAATCTATGCAGATGGATGGCAATAAAAAGGAAATTTTTCTAATGCGTGTATTGGTAAACAATAATTGTGGTTAACTATGAGTGAAGAAAAACAAAGATTATTTTGTTTTTATTGTTTATTATTTGGTTTTTACAATTAGTAATACCACCACTTAATAAGCCTAGTTCAAAACCTGTATTATTTTATTATTTCTTTTTTTAGATTTTTTTAGTGATTTTTTTTAAATAAAAAAAATTATTAATTTAATTTAATATGTTAACACGTGGTGAGAAAAAATCATTACCGGTAAGCTTTGACCTCTGGCCCCACCAAAATTAAATATCATGCGCTGCCACTGAAGATACGTACAAGAAAGTTAATAATAATATTGTATAAAGTGCACCATGAGAAACTGTTTGTTTGGCTTTATTAGGAAACCATCTTTCAATCATTTGCTACACAATTTATTATCTCAACGTTTGCACAGATTAAATAAATTTCAGTTAAACGTCCTCTTTGGCCCATATGGTGGTCTGTGACGCTGAATGTCACAAGATCAATCCTGTTTCAATTTTAATTTTATCTGGATAGATATAATTTGACAACTCTAATTTAGTATAGCCCTATTTAATTCGCAACTATTTTTTTAAATGTAAATATAGCCTAAATGTTTTTACTTTACCAATAATAACTAGCATGATTAGTTTTATTTTTAAACAAGCACACTTTTATGCCGTAAGATTCAATAACCTAATTTTAAAATAACCACTTATACACCAAATTTCAAAGATAAAATACTATTCTCAATCTACCTTGTTTAAATATTTTTAAAGAAGAATATTGGGGTAGTCTACGCAGGCTTAAATACTTAGTGTAATTTTATAAAAAAAATTAAAGCAAATCAAATATTTGTTAGGAAAATTAAAAATGAAAGGTTATTTTTCCAATTTTACAAAATTAAAATATTTTTAAAAACTTGAAAAGGCAGGATTTGAACACGAGAACTCTAGATTATGAGGGAGTCAAAATTCCATCCAAACAAAGTTGGAATTTTGTGTAATGGAAGAAAATTGGGTTAGTTTATTATTGCCATCTCTCCCAAACAAATATTTTTATTGAAGGATTACATGAACTATCCAAAACAATCCTGTTTTTTACTTCTGTCAACCTATTTTGTACAATGGTAGGATTATTTTAGAAAAATCTTTGTAAGAAAATTGCAACCAAAGCATGATGATGATGATGATGATGATGATGATGATGACAGTAAATAAATATTCCTGGAACTAAATAAAATGCGTCAAAGGAATCATAAAATACAAGTTAAGTCCCTGTAGATGAATTGACAAATTCTTGTTTGAAAATAAACATTATTTTATACCTACCTACTATATAATTTATATTGCTACTAAAAATATTCTACGTATTTATTGAGGTTTATTGAAGTATTATTAATACATCAATAATATTTCAATAAATATGGTAGTATTTTACATAACAACTAAAGTTTAAGAAGTTGTACGTAAAACGTTTATGTATGAACAAAAGTTCAAGAGAGAACAAATTGCTTAGTAATGGAAAAATTAAAGCTATAAATTATTAAAAGCTCGCTTGTACACCCTTATGGCTTTTAATAGCGCACCTTTTACGTTAGATCAACATAAAGGGAATATTAGGACATTTGTATGTAAAATAAAATGAAGAATAATTTAGATAGTAGAAGAAATCTCGTACAAAAATATGTTCATATTGAAAATGTTATCGTTTGTTTATTCATGCACGGTTCTTCCTTCTAAACTTTCCAATAATCCAAAGCATCAGGTAGAGAGGAGGTTTTATCTTTACGGTTGACCTGTCTAAACGGAACTCAAATATATCTCCAAGCTCTACAGGGATGGCTTACCTTTTCTTTTTCACCTTCTATCCCTTATTATCGCATTCCTATAAATCGATACTATCGACCCAAGTGTTGAGTTTTGTGTAGACAGTATCCGATATCCGAGAATGGAAGAGCTACCTAGGCAGTTTTATTTTTTCAGCGTTTCTTTGGGGAAGGAAAGGGGTTGTAAGAGAAGGAGGAATTGGAGCAATATTTGGAAAGGGATGTTAGGAGGGAGATTGGATTGTGTTAGGAGACGTAGTCAAGATGTTACTAGGGTTTGGAAACAGTGGACCATGAGCCTGCTCATGGTATAGTTAACCTTCAAATTGTATTTATTTGAGTTATTTAACGTCCACTTTCTGAACTTATTATATCAGCATACAAAACTTTCTATGAGCAAGAGCGAAAGGGCCTACCAATTTTTCTGGAAAGGTATTTTCACATACGTTCTTTTATATGCCACAATCGGAATGAAACCAATAGATTTACTTCCCCTCCGAAGGAAGTTGTGCTACGGATTCTTTATCGCTCAAGAAAAATCCATCGACCCCAGCTAGGTTTAAATCCATGAATATCGGGTCCTGAGGCGAACAGCTTACCCCAAAACCACCGAGGTCAATCTATCCTTCAAATAATGAAGTCTTTTTTTAATTTATTGGAAATTTTCACGTGCATATTCTAAACACAAGATGATACTAACACGTGACTTCCAAACTAGCCTCTTTTTTGTGCTTCGCATTTGAATACACAGCCGCGTTATCTGCATAGCTATATGGGGATGGGCGAAGGGAAATTTCGATAAAATTTGCCCGAATTTGCGTGAAAAATCATTTAGAAAAATTTCCCCCAGTACACTCCTTATAAATTTGATCCCCAACCTCCCATTTACTGGTCAACAAGGCAAGACAAGACTGACACCTTTTTCCGCGTAACTCGATATGCGCGCACACTAACTTAACAAAACTTACACTAAATAGGCTACCATCACCAGTAGTCACGTGGTCTAAGGCATCAGGCTCGCAAAATACTGGATTGCTAGTGACAGGAGGGTCAAGGTTTGTATCTCCACCGATTTCACTGAGAGGTTTCCAGCGTATGACACATCAATCTGGTTTTATCCTTTTATCTCTATATTAATATGGGTGCTAGTTAATTAACGCATAATAATGTGATTTTAATAGAATATTTTTATTTGTTGGATTTTCATTGTGATAAGCAACTGAATTTTAACATTAATGTAGGCTTATTTTAAAGTAGCTGGTAGAAACATTTTCAGCATGTCTATCAGAAGGGTTAGCAATGGATGCCACGCCTTGATTCCTTGCTACCAGTAAAGGTTGGAAAAGTGTTTAATGTGGATGATACATGTACTTGTTAGTGCAGGCGAGTTAGACATTTTTTCATACTTAATCGGTTACATAATTTATAATGAATTTTATTATTTCTGAGACTTGCTGTAATAGCTTTCCTAAAAATATATTAAATGTACTGACCGATCCAACCTGTGATAGGTCAACCATCTTGGAAAATGGAAAGTCAATGGGTACCTTTATCCGATTTTTCACAATTATCTCGGAAACCGTTGATTTTAAAATATGAAATATGCAAAGGACCAAAGAGAAAGAAAATATAGTTTTCTACAATACATAACTTGTAATAATTTGGTTTTGTCTACAGTGTCCTTTCATTGTCAAGACATATAAAAAGGTGTCTTTAAAAAATCATACCCATGAACCAATTATTTTTATAGGGCATTGAAATTTCTAATATCATTAGCTAATAAAGAAATAACTATTAATTTTTATAATATAAGTGATAAAATGTTGCTTAGTTAAGCTAATAGACGCAGGTGGGGACAACTCCTTCCCTGCTGAAATGGTTGATCTAATTGCAGAGTTAACTTTAACTACATACACTGATTTTTACTCAATTCTTCCGTTAGTCTAAATTACTTATATTTATTTTAAATCAATATTATCATATTTAACAAAAGTATTATTTCTAAAAACCCACCATCTGGCATTTGGGAGAGTCGGCAACGCCAAGGATCTCGATGGTAGTACATATAGTCTACCCGCTTCTTTCTTTACCTGCTATGAGCACAGCCATTCACGGAGAAGGCAGATTTCCTTAGAGACGGCTGCCCCGTGGGCACAGACAAGCCCGTGGCGCAAAGGACTGCTACCTATTCCAAGCTATGGAGTCATTTCCTTACAGGCGTTGGCATTCGACTTCTGTCGTCAATGACTGTGGACTCCAGGCCAGACTGCTGTAGACCACACTACCCGTTTCCTGAGTCCAACAGAGTAGTATCTGTGTTCACAGCTGTCACTGCCGATGTCATTGTAAACTGCACCAATTGTGGTGAAATAGGTAAATTAACAATGATAAATATAATCGACCAAAGTTTTCAAGATTTAAAACTAAGCAGGGAAATTAGAGTGATATCAGTAAGTGCAATAAATAAGTATCAAAATTCATAGCACAGTTTTGCCAATGGATGGGAACCTCCTGTATCAAAGGTGTTCAATATGAAGCCCAGCTTAAAATAAATTCTTCAAATGTGAACTCTCCATAGTTCTATAATTCCTTTTCGACGAACGAGGAATGAGAAAAGTAGTCAAGGTTGTACTGCTTCCTTCTTTTGGAGTGATTAAAGGGATAGGCTTTGACCATGAAAATTGTAATTTCGTGATAGATGGAGGTTTTATGCTACACCGTGGGGTATGGCCCCACTAAGAGACATCTTTGAAGCATACATAAAATACATTTAAAACATTATGGCCAACTCCATTATTGTCTTGAATGGCTACAAGTAAAGCGCTTTAAATATTAAAAGTAACTAAAGATTTCGTTGGTATGGGCTGAAAAATATCCATGATATGGTTTTTAATGGGGAAATCCAACATAGCCTAAGTCAGGAAGTATTTATAACGAATGAGAAAAATAATTCCAGATTGATATATTTCCTGTCACAGGAATTAAAAAGTAGCTCTTTTAATGTCCTACAATCTGCAGATGATGCTAACATACTCATTTTCAACATCCTCATTGTGAAAAAAGCAATAATATCAACCAACACGCAGCAGACTGCTGCAATCCTAGATGGAGATGTAGATCTGTTGGTGTTAATGATTTCACGAGGTCCAGGACGTATTCTTTTTTAATGCTGGTCAGAGAAATTAAACCGGTAGCCTGATATATTTGTCCAAACAAACTACAAGAGATTCATCAACACGTAAAAATGTATTTTTTGCTCGCACAGGTGGTCAGTGGTTGCAACACCACGCTATCTTTCAGTCATTAAGTAAATGCAATTTTGATGATAATTTTTAAAAAGAGAGATGACATTCGTAACATGGGAAATGTATTTAATCATGAAGATGCAAGTCAAGAGTCAATCCTCCGAGAGGAAGAGATTTTCGCTCTTAGTCTTCATGGAGCAAATATATCCAAGAAGTCACTCCATGAATTTCGGTACAATGGTTTCAATCACACTGTTACAAAGAAGAAAATAGAAGTGAGAGTGGACAATACCTCCTAGAGCAGGTTCATCTCACATGCATTTCTTGAGAGTCGACTAGGAAGTACAATTCTGGAAAGGAAGGGAATAGCCACCAGAGGCTTGGTGATTGATCCTGCTCATAACCACACTACTGCCGCTGGGTTCTGACAAACTACTTAAGGACGTTGTCCACCTGTGACGTCACAACAAATTAAGATAGAATCTCCCATATTAATTTATTTACGTTTTACTTTGCGAATCTTAAGGATATCATTTTGAAACAAAAATCGCAAATTCTTAAACAATTATAAAAATAGTCCAACAGCGTCAAAAATTATTTATTTTTTATGTTAAGATAGTAGTAGTGTGGGAGATGGATTGCCCCGATTTGACCTTTGACCCCGTCCAATTTGAATTTTGTCCCATTTGATTTTTGCACCATGTTTTGCCCCATTTTTTGTCTCATTTTATTTTTTTGTATGCTCATTTGATTTTATGTGTGTCCAATTATATTTTAATGTATGCCCCATTAGTTTTCAATGTATTCCCCTTTTGATTGTGTGTCCCAGGGTAAGGAGGGTTTTGTGTAGGAGTTATTTATTTATTGGCAAGGGGGGCATGCAGTCTCAGGCGTCGCGCACTCCTCCACGCCGTGTCGCCTGTGAGGGCGGGAGCATCCTCTCTAGACGTCTTTTTTTATTATTATGCTATTTATTTAATGGCCTGGTATCTTAATACTTTAAATCCAGGCCCTTTACAACATTATCATAAATACACAGTTACAGTTATCTCCTTTTTTTTTACTACTAACAGGTTTAGCACCTATACTACCTATATGAGAAACCAATCTAC
>CABFWB010006128.1:0-36522 GCA_902151455.1 Timema bartmani
AATCCATTAGAGTAATTAGTACTTAAGCGTATAACCCGAACGGGTAGTAAGACGCGGTGCTAAATAATAATAATAATAATTGGCCTCCATGCAAATGTGGGTATATTTACTCTAAATTCAACCTTATTCATCCCTAACACATTAGTGTAATTAAAACATGCATATAATGTGAACAGTTAGTAATATACAATAAAAAAGAGATTAATAAACATAAATTTTGTCTTCATACCTAACTAACATTATACAAACTAGTTTAAACTGAAAGTGAATGAATCCCAAATAACACAGAAAGATGATTTTGTGACTAAACAATAACTAAACACCTTTGATGGCTTGTAAACAACAAAGACTTGTGGAGATTTCTTTTTAAATCTTTTTATTAAATGGAATGGGTCTGCATCATAGCGAACAGCCATCTCACGGAAAAAATCTGTGAGCAGTTTGTTGTTTTTATTAATTTGCTCAGTCCTCCAAGCAGGGTGCTGAGATAGCTGCTGGAATCCCCAGTGGACCAAGAAGACGTTATCCAACACACAAAATGTCCATTGATTCAAGAACATCTCGTAGCTCTGGAAATACATAACCTGAGATCAAGATGTAATAAACAAATCAATATCAACCACTTGGATTAAGTCAGTTTACATCACTTGTCAAAGTGACAAGACATAATTGCAAAGTAGGAAAACTCAGAACTATTTTCAGTAACTTTTCAAATTTCAGAAAAGGTCCAAATGACCACAAAAGGACTAGTAGAGCTCCAAGAGTTTCAAGTTGTAGATTTTATTATGAAAAATACAAGTGGTTCAAAGTCGGATAAACCTACTAGGTCCCAGATACTGGTAACCCAAGCATGTTAAGATTGGGGTTTTTTTAAAGCAATTTTTAAATAATTTGCAATAAAAAATAAACTATCACATTACCTGTTTTTATTGGACCAGCCATTTAGGTTTTTTTTTGTGAGCTATAACGAACTCAATATTATATCAAAAGTGGGTAGCACTTCGCTAAACATTCATAAAGTCCAATTTTCATGGGAAGGTCTTTAAGAAAATACAAATACATTTTATTGGTATTGATAATATCTATCAAAAGTAACAGCTGCAGATGATATGACCCGATGTATAAATACGTCAAATTAGATTTAGTAACTTTTTTTAGCTGTCAAGTCAGCCCCTTCCTATGAAAATTGGACTGTGGATTGACTTATTTTTTTTATTTTTTGATAAATTTTTATTTATAGGTGCACACCAGATAGATGAATATCGAATTTGTCGGCTCATAATGTGGGAGTTGTTATTAAGTTTGTTACATCACTTGTAGAGGAATCCAAATTACTTGTGTACCACTTAATTAACCATTCCAATTGACAAATCCGGAGAGAATGTGCAGATTAAACATGAGTAAATATGGTACTTTACCTGAGTATTCCTGGTATTGCCATAGCCGATAAACCTCTCGTCAAACAAAGGTGCACTTTTATCAGCGATATAAATGGGCTCATACCAATATTTAAAGTTTATCACATTATAAGCTACTCGCACTTCATTTCTTACTGCAAGTTTTTCCCATCGATTTAAATTGGAAATCCCTTGATTTTTAGCAAAAACTTTTATATGAAATGGTTGAGCATTTTTTTCTGCAACCAGGTTTAGGAGGTCTTTCTTGTTTCTTGGTGGCGAAGTGACATTGGAATGAATTTCGTACACTGGAACAACGTAAGCACAACGAGCACCACCAGTACTATTCCTTGACAGAAACACTTCCAGTTCTTCGTTCATGGCAGCAGATGTCATTATCATGTCGATGTCCACACACATCATGAAGGTTGTCGGACTGGTTTTTCTGGCAATGTTGCGCAGAATGTTTTGTGGGTATAGCAACTGCTCACGCCAGGAGTTAAGCAAGTCCAATGGCCGGCGTGCGAGCAGTTCTTCCAGAACTTTCTTTGGACTGATGCTACATTCTAGGGCCACATCTTTCAGATCTGCTTCTGAGAATAGTTGAGCAGGTCTATCAACAGGGTACACAAAATGGAAACTCACCTGTGAAGCAAAATATGCAAAAAATTTTTACGAAATGTATAAAGTTAGCCTACTATGAAAGCACTAATTAAAAACAATAATAGTATTTATGTTGATTAAAAGAATTCTACTATATACATGGGAAAGGCAGTTTATTGTTACCAATGATTATTCCAGCCAATTATGCCAAATGTAACTATGTACATACAGTTAAAACTTTTACAAGCAGAATAAATGTTGACCCAAAATCATTGGGGAGAGTGTTATAATAGCTATAAGTATCCAACGATTTCCCACATCCATATAGACTATGCTTTAAATAATATTAATAATTAATAACCCCAGAGTTCAGGACATATCCTGGAAAGCTCAGTGGTAGAGGTTTGGCATGCTAAGCCAAAAGTTGCAGGTTCAGTTATCGTGTCCCCTGTCCAGGTTTCACTTTTCCTATATTTAATATATTAATATTACTATATTTAAAATGTTTTTTCCGACACCTTAGCTCAGTCAATAGCATGTCTGCCTACTGCACCAAGTGTCCCGAGTTTGATTTCTGGTATGACCAAAAATTTATCATTGAATATGGGTTTACCTTTTCACATTAATAGATTGACGGTCGTAGACTGGATGTTGTGCCTGTGCTAGTCATAAGTTAGATTATAAGGCATATGAGTCTACGATAGGCCTAGCCAGCCGGCAGTGTAAAATATATGACTTGAATAAAAAACTGACCCAGGCCATAGGCTGGAAACGGTAATGGATGTAAAGTAAATTTAATATATATAAAATGTAGCTCTGTAAGAGGCAATTTACCATCACTAATTAGATTTGAAAGATAGTTTAATTGCTCCAAAGGTGGATCATGAAGTGTTGCAGTCATTATTATACAAGATTGTACTTTTAAATTGCCCTAGCTCATTCTTTGTAATACTCATCCACAGGAACTCAACAAACCTACATTCATTTATTATTTTGTCACCTAAACATTGATTTTGGCTGTTTGAATGAATCAGTGGACTACTAACAAATCATCTCATCAAAGGGCAACAGTTAATGAGACATCTATTGCCATGAAATTGGTTCAAAATACAATTTTTAATAAATTAGAAATTCAATTTATTTTAATTCAAAGCATATCTTTATCATTATATCAAAAATAACACTTCGAAGCTAAAATCAACAAATTTGAAAGACATTTGTGTGAGCAATGTATGTGATATATCCGTGAGGGAATTCACCTCAACTCGTTGCTGAACAATCTGGTAGCAGATGGTACTGTTTGTCAGAAATAGAGCTCACCTGTTGTTGAACAGTAGGATAGCAGGTTTGCAGGTAGGCAATGTATGTGACAGCTAAGTGGTACTCTATGTCTGGGACAAACAAAGCGATAGAGACGGGCCCAGGCCAGTCTGCCACTATGGCCGCTACCCAGTGGAGGTGTTCAAGTGATGCATGGGTGGCCAACGAGAGTGCTCTCTTGGACAATCTCATCCAGTTGGACCCCACCACTGAGTGTACATGAGCCACGTAGCGGCCCGAAGAATCCAACATCCCCAAGCTAGGGTCCAGGTATTGTACTGCCTGAGAGACAACCAAGAAATATAATGTTTAGTCTTTGTTTTAGATGAAGGCTGGTGTAGTGTCTTTTAATTCATCGTAATCATTGTTCCCTTGGCCTATAGTTTAAGTCAATAGTTGCTGTGTTAGCACCACCACTATTGCTGCTAAGTTTTAAGACATGCCAAATGAAAGTTCGAAAATTAGAAACTATCCGAAACTCAAAATTAAGACTGCCGTGAATAAAATATTCTATAGCTTTGAAATACAGGGTTCAAGTCCCTTTATTGTAATCATGACAAAATATTTATCTAACTTAGCATCAAACACAATATTTAGGTGATTTTGATAGTAGCAACAACATTCCACCAGACCCACATTGT
The DNA here is from genome assembly GCA_902151455.1 of Timema bartmani. Taxonomy (NCBI): domain Eukaryota; kingdom Metazoa; phylum Arthropoda; class Insecta; order Phasmatodea; family Timematidae; genus Timema; species Timema bartmani. Next base: position 3,962 of record CABFWB010006128.1, read on the forward strand.
TGGTCACACAGTCTGAGGGTTCAGTCTCACAATGTACTGGATTGCCTGTGGCGGAGAGTTGCGTTCTTGAATCTCTCATATGTAGTGGGGGTGTAGAGCTACATTCTATAAAATTTCTCCTCCCCATTACAAACCCCTCAGATTAATCTGTTTGTATGGTAAATATAATAATAATCCTCACCAAAAAGAATTTTAACTTTACTAGAATATTTATTATTGAAACATTATTTGTTAAATAATAAAGGTGGATTTTAAGAAGTACACTAGCCAAAGACAAGATAGAGAACCATTAATGGAAATAAACCTACCCCCATTTTTGACTTCCAAGAATTTAAGCCCCAGTCCTCTAGGTCAGTTGAGCATGCTTTTGTAAATTATTGAAACAAGTTGATAATGTTAAGGATGACAATAATTCTTACATAATTATCAAAAAAGTAACTCAAAACCTGCTTCAGATATAGTTGTTCATGGAAATCACACTTATTCAACATTATGGTAGCCAACATAAATCAAAATAGTGGGCAGTCAACATTGATAACTAACGTTTTAATTTATTATTAGTGTTATCTTAAAGGTATTGATAATATCTATCAAAAGTGACAATAAACTGTCATAAAGACATAAATGTAGGGAAAAAGATACTGTCCAACCAGGAGAGAGGAAGATATTTCATTGAAGAAACTCAGGTCAAGCATTCCTTCCTTAGACACAAAAATAAATAATTTACAATATAAATATTATAATTACAATCAAGACCGAACACTTACAGACTTAAGTGTTTGATTTCTTGAATGTAAGTTGGGGGTTGTTTCATTTGCATTGATGCTACTTAATAACTTCTGTAACAATAAAAACAAACTATTATCATGCTGTTTGATAAATCTTTACAATGTAAAACTACAGTGGTGAGGCTGTATTAACACTGGTAACAATTAAAAATGAGAGGAAATAATTTATGTTTTTAAATACAAGACAGTAAATGCGTACACTCCGAATGTACTTTTGACTTAGGCCGGTCAGTTTCAAAATAGAAAACAAAAAGGTCAGGTGTTTTCACAAACAATATTGGATACAAAACCTGTTGTAAACTGCAGCAACACTTCACAACACTTACAGATAGTCACACAAGAAAAAAAAAAGCCTGGCCCCACTCAAGTGTTTGACCTCTTTGTTGAGGTAAAGGTATGACTGACCTACCGAACACAATAGAGTCATTTCTCCCATTGTTGCACATCCCTTTGTGTCCAGGATAGGTGGTAGGTTTTAATCCATTACCCCACCTATACTAGCCAATAATTCTTAACTAGTTCTGTCAAAGTTTTGTGTATTACTTGATTGAACACAAATACCACTCTTTATGATGTTTTTGTTTGAGGGAGGTCTTATCCGGTTTTAGATTTACAAAAGAAAATACTTTTAGGCCTATTTTTTATTTTATTATATTATTATATTATACTACTATAAAGCCACATGGCTGACTCACTCACTCACTGACATTAATGTTTACCCACTTCCAGATGAGCTAGAAACTTAAAATTTTGTAAGCTTATAGCTAGAGATAGGGTAAAATATAATTAATTTTCAGTTTTTTTAGCATTAATTATTGGAAATTTAGCGTTTTGTGGCCTAATTTAGCATTTTGTAGCAAAATAGGTAAAAATGTCTTTCGTCAATGTTTTTAGGGCCTATACAAAGGATTTATGATAAAAGCAACGACTGGGCTGTGGAAGGCACAGGATGCAAGTAAAACNCGAAATAAAAATTGCTTTAAACACTTTCAAATGCCATGAAACGCAAAGAAAACTTATAAATACCCTATTTTCGACCCTTTATTTTTCGCGTTTTTTGCAAAAGTGAATTTACCTTATTTCTACTTAAAGCTTCTAGCCTGTAACCGACGAGAAGATTCCAAAAAGTTAAAAAAAAATAATTTTTAACCCCCGAAAAAAATTCAAAATGGTGGATCAACTTTAAAGTCAGTGCGGATCTTTCTTTGGAGTTCTCTTGCGGCTAAATGGTAAGACCTAAAAAAAAAGGATTGCACCAGCAGCTAAGGATTTGGCGGGATCCACAAGTCTGGTCCTATTACTTTTTGTCGTATCTCCATCGATTATACCTTAGAGAGAGCAAGATTTTTTGATTTTAGGTAAATTTTGCACATTTTCCACACATGCGGATCTTTCTTTGGAGGTATCTTGTGGCTAAATGGTAAGACCTAAAAAAAAAAGGATTGCACCAGCAGCTAAGGATTTGGCGGGATCCACAAGACTGGTCCTATTACTTTTTGTCGTATCTCCATCGATTATACCTTAGAGAGAGCAAGATTTTTGATTTTAGGTAAATTTTGCACATTTTCCACACATTTATGGGACAGCTAGAATCATAAAATTTGGCAGGCGTATTGGCACATCCAATTGCCATAAGCACGCCAAATTTGATGATTCTAGCTGCCCTATAAGTATGGAGAAGCTAAAATAATGTGTGAAAAATACAATGCAATACTGGTAACTTTAAGTTGTTACGTTCAAAACAATGCTGGAATTACATTAGTTTACATTCACTTGCAAATAACCTTACTGGGGGTTTGGGGCCGGAGCCCCCAACGAGCAAAGCGAGTATCTATACACATCCCTTCGTGGAATATTAGTGTGGTTATAAACAATGTGTTGACAAATGGCATATTACCACTAAGGACACAAAGAAACCATTATATTGCTTGCCACAAAGTCATAATCATCATCATGATCATTGTTTCCAGTCTGTGACAGGATCAGTTTAGTAAAATGCCTCCATTTCCTTCCACCATTTTTCCCCACATATTCTTATCCATTATTCCCCTCTCACTTTCACACATGTCCATCTCTTCCTTGGGAGTGTATTCCTGAGTACATTCATAGCCCTCCAGAATGGTTTACCCCATTTAACTTTACAGCAAAAACCGCTCAAGAATGCAATCAGGAATACAAACCCAGGTCTCCCTTATGGTCTTTTCCCTCCAAACTTCAATACCATCATTATCCTTGGAATCCTTTCCTTTTCAAATCTCATTACATGTCCATACCATCTTATGAACTTCCTGTAGTGCAAATCTTACCCAAACATTATAATTTCTAATCCCATTCCTCCTGGTGACAGCTAGCATGCTCCTCAAAAACCTTTCTTGTGTCTTTTTTTATTCAATGTCCTGGAGGTGTTATTCCTGAGTAAATTCTTTTTAGCATATAGAGTGCTGCCACCCTCCCCTTCCAGTTACCCATTTAGTATCCCAAACTACTTAGAAACCAAACCATGTGAACCGAACTTGAGCAGTATATTTCAAGGGGGTCTACCGACTTGTAATATCTCAAATGGTTTTTGATGAATATGGTTGGTGGTTCATTAGATGGATTTACAATTCAAGAACTAAAGAAAAGAAAACTGCACTAAATAAGCTTGTTACTGGAAATTACGATGATAAGGCAAATGCTAATGCATTTTTAGTAGCAATAAATCATTAGTCAAACTCTTTGGATCAAATAAGCATTGTTCTGACAACTTATTTAAAAGACAAACTAGTAAAATAAGATATGACAAGATCATCTTGATTGTCTAAAATATTTTTATCCAGTATGTACTTGCCTACCTGGCAAATTGAAATTCATTGCTAAATCATGATGACGCTCTGCGATATAGTTGATTATATTATACAAAAACACAAAAAAGACTATTAACATAATAAATCTTATGATTTTGACTACCATTGTTAAAATATTGTTTTAATGCAAATTTTAACAAATTGTATATAAATGTTAAGCTACCTCCTCCATCCCATATTAATAATTAAGTCAAACACTAACATATGGACTAAATAAAGTATGCCTTTAATTAATAAACCTTTTTTTTTCAAAATATATATTTTTGACATGTTAAACATAAATTAAATTAAATCTGACCTCTTCTGTTCTCATTCATGGCCATTTGTAGTTCTACCATCAGATAACCCAGAAGTATAATAAGATCCGATTAAAAAAAACCACAATATTCTTGTAGTTAAATGAATAACTTTTAGTCAATGTAATGGTCAGGGAATCTAAGAATAATATTTTAAAAAAACGCTTAATTCAAATTATATATGGCGGAAGATCTGATCAGTTTTTTTTTCCTCCAGAATATCTCAGCTTTATTAAAAATCTAATTAAATTATAACAAATAAATTTAATACTTATGTCTGCTACATATCAAAGTTTGGGCTGCCGATTTCTTTAGCAATTGTATATGTAATATGTTCTTTATGGTTGTTTAACTCGCACTGATATAAATAAATACACAAACAAAAATAGAAGCACATGAAATGGTGGTGAACAGAACTCTATGCCATTATTGTGACCAATCACTTAATAGTATGATATCCACACTAGGGCTACTACCCTTCCTGTATTGTGTGAGTTGACTCAAACATAGAGGCTAGGAATGAAAAAAAAAATTGAATTGAATACTCATCACGATCAATAGCAATAATGTTATATTTTTATTCACTTAAAAAGTAACATTTTGACAGTAGTTGTAGTCGAAAATAAATCTTTTTTTACATAAAATACCTTTCTCCCTAGAATATATCTTATCTATTAGAAAATATAAGTTATAGGTATTTGCACATGGAGAATCATATTCAGTATAAAGAATAATATTAATTTCACAATAATAGTTTGTGTTTCTGTTAAAAAATATATTTTAACATATTTTACAATAAAATAAAGTACAATTTTATTGATATTAACATTACTATACATTATTATGTTTATAACCACACATCGTATATTATATTGTGGTTGAAGCAAACTATAAAATAAAAATCAAATACCCATAAAATGGCTAAGAAATCCAAACTCGCTTTCAAAATTGAGATCCAAGCTGTAAGGTTTTACTATTAAGTTTTAGGTACTGACCCAAGGCGGGTGAACCACCAAATTGTTGAGCTTCATTGTGTCCTTAAATATCAACAATATGGTAGTAATTAGCACGAAGTTGAACATCCCCACAAGCACATAGATTCTCATTACACGAAGTCGTGATCCCTTTATTCCTGCAACATGCACAACATTGCTAATGAAAAGTTCCCAGAAAGACTAGTCTCCTGGGCCAAGTTAAGAGCTACAAATTAGATATTTTAAAACTGTTTTTGTATTAATTAAATCTAAACTATCTGTCATACCCAGGTTAAAACTAACTCAATATTTTTTCTTGTCCAAGTCATAATGTTTGCAAAAGGCTAAGTAACAGTTCAGATAGTTGGTGATTTTTGTACAAATTTAAGGTTCAAGACCTTTTTTTAGAACCTTTACTACTTTTATATGACACCAGGAACCCTGTCAAAATATGTCCATAAATTCATCGATTAATGCAATTTATATATAAAGTCTGTTCATCGTAGGAATTGTTTTCTAAAAGGCCTTTTTCCCTACCAGAAAGCTATTATATAGTAGGATTTTGGTAGGAAAAAAGACCTTTCAGAGAGTAATTCCTACCGTGAATGGAGTATAGGTTGAATATAAGGCTAAATTACATCTTTTGTTAATTGATTCCAAAGAAAAATATTAAAAATCTATTCAAACACTTAATAGATTAATGATTTGACAAAATTCAATACTATGACATTTTTGATTATAGTTTAGTAATAAATCAAAGTTAGTTTCTCTGGGATACATTTGTATTTGAAATCTTAAATCTGATTCGAATCTGTCAAATATTAAGATTCAAAATTTTGGAGCTCCGCACAAGCTTTCTTGGGATTGAGCTTTGGTATTGAGGTAGGCTAATTTGTAAGCCATGTGATATTTAGAAAGTGCACATTACATATTTATGATAAAAAAGTTTTACTCACATAAATTAGACTTGTTTTCCAAAATAGTATTTGCTAACAAGTATTTTTTAAAAGCAGGTCTCACCCCACGGATAACGCAACTTAAGTAGTACAGTTTGAACCAAATTTTGCATCGTTATGTGGTCTTTATTAAAAAATAACAATGTAATTGAGCCCCCAGTGAAACCATTTTACCATGTAAAAAATAATTTTAGAATGAAAAATTTATTTCACTATGTTGTCAAGTGGAGACAGAAATAAATCACACTTGGTGCTTTTAACCAATCATGAGTTATACTCAAGGCCATATTTAAGTGGGGGCGGGTTTATGGGATAATCCCTCTCCCCTAAAACATATGATTAAAAAAATACCAGAGGTGAATGAGGTAGAAATGAAGTTTTAAGAAAGAATAACTAAGTGTGCACCTGTTCTATTGGAATGGATGAGTTTGGGTAAGAAAATGAGGGAGGAGAATCTGTCAATGGAGTGAAGGGGGGGTGGACTTAGTGTGTGCGCGTGCGCCTTTATTATGAAGGTCACAAGGTGTATTTCCACGCACTTTCCTTGTTAATGTTGGCAAGATTCTTGTTTAGACCTTTTGGCCTGTAAGTGTTAATGTTTTTGTCTGTTGACTTGAAGCCAGTTTTATTGTTTACTATTGAGTACATTTTAAAATAATTTTGTTTTATTTCACCTATTAGGCTGTAAAATATTAATCGGAAAGTAAAATTGTTTAGTATTAGATCCTCGCATTTTTAAATGGCAAACACGAGCATGATTAATTAGGCCAGGTTATATTGAACTGGGTCAATTGTAAGATATCGACCCGCCTCGGTGGCGTAGTTGGCTAACGCGCCAGTCGTGTTGAGCTAGACCACCGAGGACGGGGAGATTGAGGTTCGAATCTCGGTCGGGTGAACTGGGGGTGGTTTTTCCTAAATGGTTTTCCACTCTCCCTCCACGCAAATGCGTTGTTGTATACTTGAAGATGTACAGTCGATCAATGATCTATTGGGGACCTTCAGTGCTCTAGACAAGCATCCTGGTGTTCTCATTACGTTACATCTGTTTATAGCCATGACTGAATCATAATAATACTAGAGTTAGGATGTTGTGGGGAGAGGCCTTTCTTGAAATCCCAATGGCGTATAAAAATCTGCATGGGGTGTTCAGTAGGTGATAACTGACAGCACAATAAAAGTATAGTTCCTGGTACTAAACATAAATACCCTTTTTTAACCACTTATAGAGAGAGATTCTTGAATTTTCCTTCACACAAAAACACTGGTTTGATTCCAACTTATGCCTGAAAGAATTATGTGTTTAAAAAAGGGGCTAGAAAAATTACCCAGTTGTTATTCTTGGTTCCACAGGTGTTAGCTTACTAGGTTAAGTAAGTTTGTATGTTATTTAGATCTGGATTGTTAAATATCTCGTTTCAAAACTCAAACAATATACGAGTTCTTACAAGGTCTAAAGTGTCACTCTAAAAATAGACAGGATTGCTGGTATCAGAGGGTTAAAATTCAAATATATGGCAGATGCACTTGGATTAGTGTGATTTTTCAGTCATTTTCTCACTCTCCACACAAATTAAGGCATTAAAAACCTCTTAAACTTAATGACTAAAAAGCGTATAACCCAAACGGTTAGTAAGATGTGGTGCTGCTGCTGCTACTGCTTCTACTGCTGCTGCTACTACTACTACTACTACTACTAATAATAATAATAATAATAATAATAATAATAATAAACTAAAAGAGCTTGATTTTTAAATGTTAATAATATCTTTTAAACATACCTTAGGTCATTAAAAAATAAAAAACCTTGAGCTTAATTTTGAATTTCCCTTTTGAGTTATTCTAACATTATTCAGTAGCATGTCTGTCTGCTGAGCAAAGTGTCCCAGGTTCGATTCTTAACAAATACAAATAATTCAGCATTTCTGAAATTGAGACTTCCTTTTCACAGTGAGGGCTTTAATGGCCAAGGGGCTGGATGTTGTGTCTGTCCTAGAATTGAGCTAATTTGTAAGTTGTTTGCTGGTATTATCAGTCGGTTGAGAAAGTGTACATCAAGAACTTACCCCAATTATAATTAAAACTAAGTGTAAAATGTTTATTTTCATCAAAAGCACAGATTACCTCTCTATATTCTATCAAACATAGCAATTCTATTGAGAAGGTTCAAGACTTACTGTCACACCGAGATTTTTTTTTTTTAATTGTGCTTCTCCAGACTAGTTATTATGAGCAAATTTTTATCAACCAACTTTTTCAAGTGCATAGATTTTGTCTTTCTTTGATAACAAGAGTAAATATAACTCACATTTATTCAAAGAGATAAAATAGTGAGGCAGATTAAGCAATTTGACTGCACAAGATAACATCCATTGTCTCTTGTTTGATGAGTCGAAAGCCAAGAAACGTAGAAATTGAGTTGCACCCCAAAGACAAACAATTAACTTTTTATCATCTAAGATTACACAGAACAACGTTTTATAATTAGAGATTTTGACAACAAAATATTATCTGTTTGATATTTATTTAATTTGTATTTTAATCTTATTGGAACAAGAACCACGCAATCTGATTTTTATGTTTAGTGGATATTCCACTGCCCAGTGTATCTTTGATGGATTATTTGCCAAAATTAAAATATAACAGACAACTTTAAGGATTTAACTTATATCAAATCCCCTTGCCCCTATTTCTACTTAAAAAAAATCTGTTGATCACAAAATAAATATAACGATAGGGAAAATATATTCAGAATAAATGGCTACTGTCCTGTATAAAGAATATATTTTATGTCACAACCCAAAAATAGACAGTCAGAAAGAGATTAATTAAAAAAAAACCCTGATGCCATTGTTGTGAGTGAGAAAATGTAGTTATGTATTCTACTATACATTAGTAGTGTGCAAGTTTACTATAGGCTGTTCCAATCTTAAATTGCAGAACAGGCCTTACCCGCTTGTTTTTTCATTTGAAACTATCAATTTATTTAAAGTTTATATATTTTATGGAAATACATTTTAAGTTTGATTTATGTCAATAATTTTGTTTTATTATGTTGACTAAGATTATATTAAACCCACTTTAAATAGACAATACACAATGTCCCCTGTGATGAGTAATTTAGGGATCAAATCCTGCCATGGTGAACCAAAGATGCTTTTCCCAAGTCAGTTTAGATAAAACAAATTAATCCAATTTATGTACACTTTCTTAAACAATTATCTAACTCGTACTTATTAGAATGATTATAATAATGAGTTGTAACATAAGTTTTAAAGATAATAATTTAATATGTAATAGTTGAATAACACCACACAGGTTGCAAATCATTGTTATTACGGAATGTCCGTATTGAGGAGACAATTCAATTAATTTAAATTAGTTGAAAAATGACACCTGGACATGGAAATCAAACACGGGACCTTTGACCTAGTGCGTCAATTTTTCTCTATCACTGAGCTATCCAAGATTCATCCTGTGCTCAGGGTCATCATAACTCATAGTTTAAGGCCGAGTCTGTGATAGACGTGTGGAAATCGTCAGCTACATATGAGTGATCAATTATTATCGTGAGCTATCAGATACCACAACCATCTGCGACTTGCGAGGACAATTACCCCTAAACATTATATATAGTCCTGCACCAAAATAATGACTGAAACATAACATTAACAAATAGCTCACAAATGATGTAAATACTTATTTGTTAATTTCAAAAAGCTGTGATTTGCCTTTCCAAGAGGACATTAGTTCACATTCCGGACTGTGATCAATAGGGAGATTCAATGATGCTAGATTCAGCAGGGTTATATTTATATGTAGTGCTACATGTGGTGTCTTTGTTTTGGGTATCAGCATCAAAATAATTTAAATTAATAATAAAATATAGTAAGGATGAGTAAGGTTTTTTTTATAGAAAGTGCACCAGTATTTTCCTGGAGCTATGTAAATATCACTTGATAAAACCCAAGTCTATATAATAAATTTTATTATTGGGTGTATATTAAGTACACTTTTCAAAGACACTGATTATATCAACACACAGACTACCTTAAAACTAAAAAAATAACCACAACATACAGTCCCCCACTCAAAAATTTAACAATGCTAAAAGTGTATAGCCCGAACAGGAAGTAAGATGTAGCGCTAGAATCTAAATATTAGTCTATGCCGGGAATGCAATTAGGACCTCTAGCTCAGTTGGAACACGTGCTACCAAATTTTGGACTCATGCCAGTGGATTTGACCAGGTTTATAACCGTGACCTGACAACTAATGGTGAATAAGTATAATTCGCGTATAAAGGTTTAAATTGTTCAACCATGGTAGTGAATTTAGTCATCCAAAAGTATATTATGCTATAATGAATTGTCATTGCACATAAAATATATTTTTAAATATTTAACAGTCTTGGCAAGTACTACAAAATCTAGGCTATTGAAATTACAAAGAAGTATATAATGAAAGTATAGTTGACTAAACATTGTATACATATAGCCAATATTACCAATTTTTATATGTATGGGATGAGCTGATTTCAGTTTTTAACGTCACAAATGTCTAACAATGTTGTGTTCTTCAAGACCGGGTGGGGTTCAAATCAAGCTATAACTCTCTGTAATTTCAAAATAGCACCGTTCATTTATGTGGCACCAATCCGACATCTTAGCTCAGTCATAGAGTGTCTGACTACTGAACTAAGAGTCCCAGGATCGATTCCCGGCATGGCCAAAAATTCATCATTGGTGAAATGTGGTTTTATGCTCTCACATTGATATATTAACGGCTGGGGACTGGATGTTGTGCCTGTATTAATCTTAAGTTAGATTATAAGACATATGAAGCTACGACTGACCTAACCAGCCGGTAGTAGAAAATATATGGCATAAATAAAAAAGTGACCCGGACCACAGGCTGGAAACAGTAATGGATGTAAGTAAATTTAGGTGTGGCACCAATGGACCATAGTCTTTTTCTAAAATAAATTTCAACTATTCTTACAATTTCTTTAACACACTATATCTGTAAAATAAAAAAATAAAAAAGTTTCTAACAATACAACCTTACTAAGAGTCCCAGGATCGATTCCCGGCATGGCCAAAAATTCATCATTGGTGAAATGTGGTTTTATGCTCTCACATTGATAAACCTCGTGTAAAAGATATTCATTTCAGGCTTAGAGGCATTGTTCATGACTATTACTAGAGTCGCCATAAAATTATTGAAAAAAAATAAGAGATTTAATTTTTAGTTTATAGTGCTTTCACTAGCTGCATCAGTGAATGTTATATATATCATGTTTTTTCATAAAACAAACTATTTTAATTGTTAACCTACAAAATGACAACACCACTTGGTAGAAAAAAGGACAGAGCTAATAGTGAAACCAATGTGTTAGAAAGAGATTGTGTCCTCAAGCGCTTGTACTGCAAGTAAAGAGTGGAATGGCCTATAGACAATATCAGAGGATGTTGAATGTTTAGTAGTAGTCCAGTCAGAGGCCTTAACTGGTGTTCGCAACCCGAGGACAATCAAGCTGATCAAGGGTGTGTATTACACAGGATAGACTTAAGGCCCAGTATCGTCCAAGTTAAGCTCAAATGTTGCGAGAATCTGAGACTACATAGCCACATTATCTTAACATAGTTTTTTTTAAATAATTGGCTTAGATAATATTTTAAATAAGAGAGAAACTGAAATTCTAAATAAACTGTTCTTACTTTATATATTTTTATATATCTTGGCTGACGGCTCTTCTTTTTAGCAAAGACAGCAATCACTGGTTTTTGTTCATAGTCTTGGCAGTTTAAAATGTCTCCCTTGGTAAGAATAATATAAGTCCTTTTCCTTCCATTTTAAAACTAAATTGAAACCAATTAATTTTATAGTAATTTAAACATATAAAAATATATTCAGAGTCAAAACTAAAAATAAGCTAACTGTAACTTTTAGAAAGTCAATCCTATAGTGTCAAATCTGGATGAACACCCTTGGTTCTAGCTCCCTCATGCAGATACCAGCATATTTATAGGTAAAAGAGTACTTACCACAGGCTTGAGTAAAAAGTCATAATGTGATTTATATTTCAACCAAGCATATTATTTAGTTTTACATATTTTATCATGAATTGATAAATAAAGTAAGTAAACGTTTTTATCTCTAGAAGTAGGGCAAGATAATTTTCAAAGAAAGCCTTTCTTAAATACCAACAAACCTCCCCTCGCCCATTTATGCCATGTCTTTCTTCTCTTATCCAACCACCTATTCCCTTATCACAGCGTAATATTAATAATCAGCAGTATTTAAAACATTTTACAAACTTAAAAACAAATCAAAAATGTTAATAAATGATAGGCCTACACATAAATTTAATAAACTAACATTTATGAGTTGAGAATAATTAGTGTTGTATTGTTTAATGTCTATCTAGAATAGGAAACAAGAAAAAGGTTTTTTAGAAATCATATCAATGTTTTCAAGGTGAAAATTGTATTGTGAATGTGTAAACTTATCAAAGGAAGAGGGGGAATGCTATCAGTAGATAAAAAAGAGCCCTGGCATGGTGTACTGCTCATTTTCTTCCCTCTCTTTCTATTTTATAAATTGGTGTCTTAAGTGTGATAGTGCTTGGACTGATTAGGTGCGTCAAGTTTAGATGCAACCTGCTTCGCAAAATAACTTCTAAATCTTCAGGTAGACAATGTCATTAATCTCGGAATGGTGAAATTTTGTTTGAAACAATGTTGAAAACTAACAGTTTTACAGCTATAACGATTCCAGGTTTTGATGATGATGATGATGCAGATGTGGACCCTTGCATGCCCCATGGTTGGGCAGCAATTATTGCGTTACCGGGTTTTTATAATGTTGATGATGTAGTGGACCCTTGCATGCCCCACGGTTGAGCAGTAACTATAACGATACCATTTTATATGATGATGACGACGACGCGTGTATGCCTTACTGCGTACTTGCCATCACATGGCTATATTATGATATGATTGTATGTAATTAGATTGAAATCAGTAAAAATTAATGTTTGTGCAGGATTTATTTTGTTTATTTCACTTTCACTGTTATAAAATTTACATTAAAATGATACAATTTTTGTTAATTTACAAACTGATGCGGAGAGCCAAATCTAGTGCAGTTACAAACTGAGATTTTCTCTCTCTGGATTACTATAATTCTGGGTAATATTATGTTTTCTGTGGAGATTACTATAATTATGTGTGATATTATGTTTTCTGTGTAGATTTATACCCACAAGTTGCTTATATATGACCTACCCCTTGCTTCTTGGACCCTTTGTCGCCAGTGTTAAAACTAACTGATAGGAGAACTCCTGGCAACCTGATGTTGTGAAGGCTAGCTTCCTATTGGGTAAAGGGAGCCAGCATATCATCTGATTTTAAAATAGAATGGAGGGAGTTTTAAAACATATTGTATTGAAATTACCTCTGAAAACGTGTGATGGATGAAGTATTAAAAGGAAACTTTACATACAGTTCTTTAAAGAAAAATACACTTCATCCATGAATTTATGAATACATGAGAGGGGTCCAAAAAAGTATCATTACAATAACCCCCATTTGCTTATATCCTAAAGAATTTCATGGATTTTGATATAAGCAAATTCCATACTATGCAAGAGTTATGTTATATTTTACCTCTGTTAAAAAACTTATACTTAAAATTAAACAAGAATGAATTTGTAGAGTTTAGTTTTACATAAATTGTGTATGTGTGTAAGCATTAATTTAAAATTACTTGTATAACAATACAATTGTTATGAGATATTGTTTTATTTTTGTTTTGTTTTCACAATTGATTGCTTTTATTTTCAATGTTCAGTCTTGTTGATGAATAAACAGAAATAAGAGAAATTTTATGTTTCATTATTTATATAGTGTTTCATCTTGTTTTCTTTATTTTACTACACTGAAAATGTTCTTATTGTCGCACTGTTCGTTGTACTGTTCTTAGACTGCTTATAACATAACATTTTTTAACAAAATTATAAATTGCCTTGGTTGAATAATTAACTTTGTATTTGAGCTTAGGTAAAATGTTTAGGTTAAGTTTAAATTTAATAAATTTAAATATAATTTAATTGTATAAATAATTCAGTTATGTAAGCTGAAAAATCTTGAAAATGAATATAGGTTAATATCTTAAATACCTCAAAGTACCTTAAATTCAAATTAAATTTTGAAATGCTAAAATAAAATACAAATATTAAAATTATTTTTATAAATGTTTAATTTAACTAACAATAAGTCAATAATTTCTATTAAAACTCAAATCTTTATATGGATTGTGTTGATTATTAAATCAATTACTCTTTACCGAATTTTCTACAGAAAATCTTCTGTACAACATAAATTTAAATATAAATTTACTTAACTAAACAATCCTTATATAAAATTATCTTACATATTCTTAATTACTAACTTAGATTAATTTGAAAAATGGGGTCACATTTTCTCACAATTTAATATAATTGATTTAATTAATTTTAATTATTACTGTGACCACATTTTTTCCTTATCATAAAACAACTATTAATTACTTACCATTGAGCAAGGCATCTTACATTATTATATATTCGATCCACATTTATATTGTTAATTCTATTTACATTTATATTAAATATCCCAAGGTCAACCTACCCTTTCACTTTTGTTTACCTTCAGTTGCACAAAACCACTGCTTAGTTTCCAGGGTCAACCTACCCTATACCTTACACTCGCTTTATCATGCTTTCTTTTCTTAATGGCAGCTTGCTTGTGTGAGCAATAAGAAATTTATTACTTTAGTCCAACCTAATGGAGCTTAAAATAATTAAAATTTATAAAAAACAGTCTTGGAGTCATAAAGTACGCTTAAAATCCACTTTAAGTCATATATCACATTACCATGAAATATTTAAAAATCTCTTTCCCTTTCTAATTGGGTAATCACGAATTACTTTACCCATTAGTGAAAAAATATCTTTTATCTATTGACCAAAATTTATTAAATGTTGCCTAGTCACCTTAGGTACTTAAACAAAATTAATTTGTAACTAAAAATCAATTAGCCTAATAGGGTCTAACACCCTAATTAACTCTTTTAAGCACTTTGCTGTTGCATAAGTTAGTATTGGCTACTATATTATGCAATCATAGAATACTCTTTTAACCTTCCTCATAATCTCCTTAATATCTGTCAAATTCAATCCAAATTTACTATTTAATACTGATCACATACATTGGTGGAAAACATCGGCTTGGCCTCATTTGATACTGACATCACTCATAGGCTGCCCTCGGCTAACACTGTGCTTGATAATACCTACTATGTCACAACCAATACCTTGTTAAAGTTCATGAAATTTAATTAATTAAATTTAAAATGACCCCCATATAAATATTAAGATCCATATTTTGACTGTCATTCATACAATTCACCATTGGTGAAATGATACATTGATTCTGATTTCCAAGATCGTTTACTAATTAGGTCAGGTCCTCATCATTTAGCTAATTAGCCAAACCTCCAAATTTCTCTCAAACTGAAATTATATAAGTTCTTATTAAACTCAAAATTGCCCTGTTGGCATAATTTTATCTTAACTTGAACTCATAATTATTTGCCTAAATAATAATTAACAAATAAGAAAAATATGGCCTACGCTTAGAATTTGCTCACACAGAGCCAACACTTTAATTCTTTCTCATGTGCTTCCAGGGTTTCACGCGCCCTCCAACTGACAAAACTTTACCAACCCCCACCTAACCTTCTACTGCATGCTTCCGAGGGATCATGCCCCCTCCTATAAGCATACCTTCCTCCTATATTCTCTTTGTTCTCCTATTTTCACCTTTTTTGATCTATAGAATTTCCTTTAATTAATTAGGTTTAATCAAAACTAAGATGAATAAATTTTCAAATTTTAGGCTTAAAGATTTTGTAGTTGTTATACTGGGTTCGACTCTTACTCTAAACAATCTTATATTTTATTTCGTTGTCTTTCTGAGTAAATGTCCTTGAGTTACCCTCTTGTTTTTAAACAATAGATGTTTACCTGAAGACTTGAAGTGGAAACGTAGGGTACGGGGAACGTGTGTGTCTTAGCAAATACGCATTTAAGTTTACTTTTCTTGAAAATAATTATTAGTTCTATCTCACTGAATTTATCCTTTTGAATGTTTACTCACAATTTTTATTTTAAACATTAATTATTATCCCTAAAGCTGGATTGAATATTAGATAATAATCATATTTACATAATAATTACAGTTACTAAAGTTGTAATTACAGTTACATAATAATTAACCCTCAAGTACACGCGTAGTGGAGTGTGAGTCCGCAAGATCATAGTTTTGTTGCCATCGGCTTGTAAAACCGATTTGAAAGCTGTGTTACCTGGTAGCTTCCTCTATTGCTTTTCTGAAGATCATGGCAGAATCCGAGGTTGTCTCGTGTTTGTCTGCTATTAGCAGTGATACTTTGTTTTGTACCGTGGATTGTTAATCCACGCGCGTGCATTTGACATTTCATTATTGGGACTGCGAATCCGCACGCGTGTATTTACACTTCCAATAAGTTTTATATGCAGTGTATGTATATGTTTGTGTGTCTGTGAATGAACATGCGTGGTTTGTGTGTGTGTTTTTGTTAGTGCTTTCACACTTGTAGATTTTTAGTTACAGGAAAATATCCGGACCGAACGACAAAGATATACTAAATCGACTTGACAAAAACGAATTTGGTGCGTCCGATGATAGCGAGGGAGATGAAATTGAAAAGCTAGAGGGTTCAGAAGTTCATAAACCCAGAATTATCTTGTTTTGCAATGAAACGAAATTGGGTGTTGATAAGGCGGAAGAAATGAAGTGTGTTTATTCTCTAACAAGAATAGCCTCGAGATATATTTTGGCAGTATTATTTTCATATCTGAATATTGAAGGGATAAGTTCATACATTATTTACAAGGATATTACTATATCCAACATGGCAAGGAAGGACTTTTAAAAACACTTGCTAATGAGTTTCTGAATGATCATTTGCGTTTGAGAATCCAGCAGCAGAAAGTTCAGCCAGAATTCAGACTAGTTGAAGAGGGAGCCAGGGAAAGATGTTATTTTTGCAAATGGAAAAAATAAAGTCCAACCCGATTCAAGTGTCATTGCAAAGGTTGCTTACAGTTATGTATGTTTGGGAGATGCTGTTTCTTGTGTGTGCTCTGGATGTGACAACAAAATTCAAATAATGGACATGAATTAAAATGAGTTTGACAGTGAATAGGTAATTAGCGCGTTAACTTAGCAAAGAATCTAACCAGTTTGTTTATGTTTGCCATTTTAGTTTTAGTTTAATTACAACTCTTCTTTTAAAATTGATTTCGTTAATCTTTTTGTATAGTATTCTATGTACGAAAATGTTTTGTAATCACAAGTTAGTTTATAAGTAAAGTTATTAGTCAGTTAATTATAAAAAATATATTATAGTTATAAGTTATTGAAAACATAGAGGTAAAAAATATTGCAAAAAATGTAAAAAGGATTTTTTTAAATATGTATAATAATTTAAAATAAAAACTTAAATGTTATAAAATTACCAATAGCTGTGTGAAATCCAACAACTGCATTAAGACAGTAGCGGACTCACGGTCTACATGCATGTAAAACCATTGTAGGTGTCCACACGTGCACCGGAGAGTTAATATTACTAAAGTTGTATTCATACTTGCTTTCTAAAGTTGAAATTTTAATTAAATTTACTGTTAAGTCTATATTTAAATAATCCGAAATTTAAATGTTTTTTTATCACCTCCAGGATCGAAGATCTTTGGAGGGATGTACTTAAAACAACCTTTATTTTTTCTTTTTAGTTTAGAGATAATGCTATCTAATTTCTGGTTCGATATCAGATTGGATTGTATTCTCTGGTTCGGTCTTAGATTGGATTGTAGTTTCTGGTTCGATCTTAGATTGGATTGCATTCTCTGGTTCGATCTTAGATTGGATTGTAGTTTCTGGTTCGATCTCGTATAGGATCATTGTCTATGGTTCAATCTCAGATTGGATCGTTGTCTGTGGTTCAATCTCAGATTGGATCATAGTCTTTGGCTCAATCTTGAATTGGATCGTAGTCTTTGGTTCGATCTCGGATTGGATAGTAGTCTCGGGTACGATCAGTATCATTACACAGTTTAATACTTTTTGTATAGAATTAATAAAATCAAAATGTGAGGTTTTAAGTTCTTTTAGGATATGTTGATAGCTTTCACCTCATCTTCCAACCATTTCTTAAATAACGCATAATTTATGAAAGTCTGAAGAGTAGTGTACACAGGATTGCTTAGTTGGGGCGGGGGGTCAAGGGGAGCACCCCTAACCACCGGAGGCAATTTTTTTTAACCATTATATACACCTGGAAGCTTTTTTTGGAAGGTTTTTAATTCATATTTGTTAAATTGATCATTTATATTTTTACTATTATAAACGTGATAATCTAACAAAATAATAAATAAATAGTCCTAAATTAAAGTTGGCTTAGCCGTCACATAGGCCTATTGTCACAAAAATCACTAATTATTTATAAGAGGTAAATATCTAGCCACTGTGCAACTCCTCGATGAAAACACGTGTGAAACTGGGAGATTTGGAACCTGCCACAATCTTCAGGACTTGGGCCACTTCCTAGACTGCAAGAACATCAATTACTACTACTAGGGAGGATCAACACAAGGATGTGGCACTTTATATTTTCTTTGCTCACATGTTTAATTGAGCATATGGAATTACCATTTTGTGAAGCCTGTTTTATTCTCAATTACAGGCTTTAGGAAACTCTAGTTCAGTCTTGGTCTCAAGTGGAGGTACCGTGTGACCCTGGTTTGGTCTCAAGTGGAGGTACTGTGTGACCCTGGTTTGGTCTCAAGTGGAGGTACTGTGTGATCCTAGTTTGGTCTCAAGTGGAGGTACCGTGTGACCCTGGTTTGGTCTCAAGTGGAGGTACTGTGTGACCCTGATTTGGTCTCAAGTTCAGGGTCCCCTAAATTAATTTAGTATTTGTACACATGTGTGTCCTATTGCCCAGACATTCTATTTACTATTATCAGGATTAATTGTGTTGCACTAATGGCCAGTTTCATAGTCAGATTTAGTACGCCTAAAGTGAGAGTTGATACTAAATACAGGACGTCAGCTACCTAGACCAAAATGGAATGGTCTAGTTTCGCATATGAAACTGGCCCATTCCATTCAATTTCAGGTAGGTGACGTCTTAAGGTAGGTGACGTCTTGTATTTAGTATAGCGCCGCACTTGAGGCGTACTAAATCTGGCTATGAAACTGGCCCTTAGTGTTCTGTACTAGATTATGTTAGTTTGTAAGTTTTTTATTGTTATAATAAGCACACTTAGAAAGTGCGTAGGGCCTAGAATATATTATTGAAGAATTGAAAATAGCTATGAAGCTCATTTGGACAACTGTATTAGTTATATCTATGGCTATAGGATTACTCAGGATTAATTAATAAAAAAACAGTTTAAAAAAATCTCAACTTGGTTTATAAATACAGAAAAGTATATACATCAAACAGAAAAAATATATACAAATAATGTTGAGCATTTGAATACAAATACAATTTTAAAATACATGTTAAAAAGGAACAACCCTTTAAATCTCTGTTAAAACAAGCCAACCCATTTCATATGAATATCAAAATGTTTCAAAAAATTAGATAAATGAGTGGGAATCAAATGTTTCACAGTACTTATGTGCTAAAGTTTAGCACATAAGTACTGTGAAAAATATTTGATTCCCACTCCCCATCTAAATGTAAATTATTTCACGCCTGCGATGAAACTATCACCCCTAATAAATTGAAAATTTAAGGGTGTCCTTATAAGGAACTATCAACAATAATATCGAATAAAATATCACAACATAAAAAAACCCAAATGTAAATTCCAATAACATAAACAAGCTTAAGAGCAATGTAATGTATGTGGTAAGTAAGGAAGCCATTCTCGAACGAAATAGATGTGTAACACTTCATAAGAGATCGACAACATATTTCATAAGAGATCGACAACATATTTCATAAGATATCGACAACATATTTCATAAGAGATCGACAACATATTTCACCATTTACTAAGTAAATAGTCCTTAGCCCTTACCATTTTGTAGAGGTTGACTCAACTTTAACAAACTTTCTAAGGCAGTGGTTCCCAACTGGTGTGCCACCACACTTTAGTGTTCCACAAAATTTTGAAAGTGTGCTGCCAAAATTCCTCAAGGTTTTAATCCAACAAACATCTTGTGATAAATATACTGCGAGATCCAGTTTTAAGCCTTTCCAAGTGTTATAGCAATAGCTATTTAGCTTCTTTCAATTTCACTTGGAATAAAGATTGTGACCGACCAGTTTCTATTCTTAACTATTGATCACAAAAAACACAAAACCACATGTTATTGGCGAGAATAAAATAGGACCATCTTCTCAGGTCAATGGTGAAACCATGCTAAGGCCTATAAGAGAATCTAGAGAGTAAATTTCAAAGTGCCTTTTCCAATAGTATAATAGGCCAGCATATTGCTGAAATGTCCGAGGACATCAATCCAAATGTTGTTAAAAAATATTAAAGCATACAGACAATTTAGTCTTCAAGTTGATGAGAGCACTGATAGAAAAATACAATTATTGTCAACTCATCTAGATATTAATCATTTTAATTTTCATCTAAATTTATTAACAGAATGTATCATATTACAGCTTTTATACAAGTATGCCGTGAAAATATTGTCAACTAAGTGTGCCCTGAAGTGAAAAAGGTTGGGAATCCCTGTTCTAAGGACTAGTCAATATGGATTGCTAAGGACTACCAGCCACTGCAAAGTAAATATGTGCATTCAGATCAGGATAAAAACACCAATGGCAGCACAAGGATCTGTTGTTATAAAAAATAACATAAAATAAAATGATAGTTTTATGAACAAAGCTATTTGAGAAATATTTTTCTGAAAACCTAAAAACAATGGGAAGCGTGGCATCTTAGAAATAGTTTTCCGAGTAATACCAAGTTCTCATAAAGAATGGCGTTACTTTGGTAGGGTTAAACTCCCCATTTGTATTCTTTATAATATAACCACCAATTCACATAGCATATCTGCTTGTGTCTTGCTCAGCCAATTTTATTTTGGAGAGTTTAATTGGATGTAATCTCTGGAATTCTCATTGGTTGACACGGTTATGCGATTAAGTATACGGGCTGTGTAGATGCAATTTCCATTTTTAAGGACTACACGGATGCGGAGCTTACGGGACTCTGTGGACAGGGCTTTACATCTTATGATCACTTTTATTGTTACTGATAGTTTTCAATTTTTGGAAATAGCTTATTTCTTTGATTGTATTGAGAATAAGAGAAAAACATAAAAGTAAGCAAACAAAAAAGATGGCAGATACATATTTGAAAAGTTAGAGATTAAATGAAACTTACAATGTTGTTATAACACATTAATATAATGATACTACTTACGCCTATCTTGCAACACTGCAAGTTTATATTGCCCCAAGAGCTTTTCAACTTAATATTAGTAACATCTTTTATGTGTGTGTTATTTTGTGTTTTTCTTAATATGAAAGAGAAATATTTAAAAATAATTCATGTTTAACTGTGAAGACCAGTGTTTTTGCAGTTTTTATAGCAGCACATTTTTTTGGTCGAAATAAATCAAATATTGCTCCTATACAAACAAAGAGTTTAATTTTGTTCAAATGGTTGTCATTAAATTCCAGGACACCCTTGAGAGATATTCAGGAACTGTTGCCATCACCATAAGGAGAAAATTAAACTATGTTTGTATAGAAGCAATATTCGATTTGTTTTGATATAAAAAGTGGAAAAACACAGACTTTTTCTTGAGTCCCCAACGTTCCCCTGCCCCCTAAAATATTTGTATTTCCACACTGTTTTAATACATTTCACAGTTATTAAGCAAGTTTTTGTTATTTAAACAAGTTTAAGTTATTTTATTTTTTAAAGCCATAATCTCCCCCTTATTTGAACTAAACATACAAAACCCCACATGAAAAATAGCTATTCAAATAATTTAGAATATAAGCCCTCCTACGTGATTGTGGACGCAAGTATAAACGCCTCACATTATTTCTGCTCGTAGCTAGTAAGTTTTCTTAGAAAATACCAATGATCAAATACTAAAACAGCCAAAGTCTTATAAAGTATTTGTGTCGCCATGGTCCTGAGAGGACGCTCCACTTTAAACAGCGCTGCGGCAAATGGGGCAAATCACTTTCTCCTGAAAATAATGAATAAGATGTAATTTTGCTATCTTATACTATCATGACACATTTATTCTATCCAATCTAGGGAAAATTACAATCTGAACACGGGAATCAAACCAAAGGCTTCTGGCTTTGAGCACCAATGCTTTATTCACTGAGCCATCCTGGTGTCGTTGTTCACTATTTGTCTAATTTTTGATAACAATACAACTAGTGAAAGACAGCTCTGGATGAGATGAACCAGGAATACTCAGCGGTAGAGCCCTGGCTCGCAAAGCCAAAGATCCAGGATTCAAATCCCTGTGCCAGGGTTGTAATTTTTCATTAGATTGAATTTTAATCATCTATCGGGACAAACTAATTCAGTAGACAATCATCACAAATCAGTCTGTAATACACATGAATTAAAAACATTTGTTCTACATTGACCATCAGCTCTGAGGGAACTGCAGGTCTTATGGAGGAAAGCTTTATCTCCACTATCTCTGTTAAGTGTTGCCAAATCTCCTATTTATCAATTGTTATTACATGTAGGGAACAAGTGACTGACAAAATACATTTTCCTTTAAACTTGTTGTACATCCTATTCTGGAAACATTGACTTTTGCCACAATCATGACTTTCTTTTAGGAATTAAATGTAACTAACTTTATTTATTATCTACATATGCAAGGTTGCTTCACGGAGGGGGGTGATGAGGAGGGGGCGATTGCCCCGGGCCTCACATTTCCCCTTAAAATTACTAAATAAATTACAATTATTGTTCTAAATTTCATATCAAATAGTGTACAGATAATTAATAGCAATAAGTATTCGCTTAGTGATAGGATTCTATTCCAGATCCCTGAAAACCCTAACTTTATGTAATTTAAGATTTACGTTATTCGAGTAATGTGCTGTAGTACAGTAGAATACACCACCATTGTGCTACCATTGTCGGTCCAAAGAAAACTAACAGTGAAATGGTACAAAGAGGAATTTACTTTTGTTAACTTAAATGGATTGATTGTTCACATTTAATAAAGTACATTCATTAGAGTTGGGCTGATTCAATTGTTTTACAAATCCAAATATTGGTAAAAATTATGAACATAAGAGGATATATAAATAATAGAATAGAAAAAAGAAATACTAACTAAATGTTAACATTCTTTCTTATAATCCATTTATTATAACATCCATATATTCAGTTAAGTGTTAAATTACTGGTCTGGGGCCTGGTTGTTGAGTTTGTCCTATAGATATAAATAATTCTGAACCATCAATAAGCAGTATAAGAGCTATATGACAAATTTCACTTGAAAGAATTTTTTTTTTAAGGATTTGGGTCTCTAATGCGAAATATTCCCGAATCCTCGAATCTCGACCATCCTTAAGGATTCGAAGTAGTCGAGAGCCCAACCTTAATTTCCATCCATCTTTCCTGTGCCTTATTCAAAATATAACAAAAAGCTTCTTCAATAAATCTATTGACATCTAAAATCCTCGTTTATGTTAATTTGTAGTTATGTAAATTACCAATTAATGTTAATTTGACCAAAATCTGTGGTAATTGGTTTAAATGTTGTGATGTATTTATCAGCCTAGAATTAAATACCACAAACTGAATGATTTTAGTGTATAAAATCATATAAATGCATCAATACTTTTACAGAATAAAACCATTATTATTAATAAGATATTTTCATTATTTGTTTTTTAGGAGTGCAGCTTACTATCTGTTCAGGTTATACACTTATTTATACTTTGATTCTGCCTCTGTGTTTCATATTATACATTAAAACCTCACTATCTTTCCCGAATTTATCGCTTTCCCAGATCCACCATTCGATTTACATGGGCCTTAACACATACTATTCAAACTTTTTAATAAAACCAGCAACAATTGTTTCTCGATTGTTTTCCCACATCTATTGGTCAAAAATGTTCATCTGGAAGAAAGTGAATCCAGGATTGATCTTTATTATGAAAGAGCAATACCATCAACATAAATGTTAAGTATGCATTGGTATGCAGCGGTTGATTATGGAATGTGGTGTAGCTAATTATTATTATTATTTAGCATTGCGTCTTACTACCCGTTCGGGTTATACGCTTAAGTACTAATTACGCTAATGGGTTAGGAATTGGGAAGGTTGAATATAGAAAGAAGTGAGCCCACATATGCATGGAGGGAGAGTGGAAAACCATCTAGCAAAAAACCACCCCTAGTCCACCAGACCGAGATTCGAACCTCAAACTCCCCGACCTCGGCAAGTTAGAGTTGTGCATCTTATATGCTAAACAAACAATGAGCTGGCAGGAAAGTGGGACGGTGAGACCCTGGTGGAGCTGGGAAAACCTGCCTGTATGTTAGTGTGACTCACTTCACTTGCGCTTTTGTCTGGTGGAGTACGCAGCTCATCACGTGTGGTCGATCCTCAAGATTATTATTATCATTATTATTATTATCAATTATTATTATTATTATTGCCATGATTATCGGTTCACCCCACATGGCATTTCCTGTGAAACTATTTGGGATTTATAATGACGACTGTGCATCATAGAGAAGGTGGATGAAAACTCATCAGAGAAAGGAGAATTGATGTAGCCAAGCCACAAGGCCTGGCACCATCAACCCTAAATATAATTATTGCGAAGGAAAAGGAGACCAGAGAGCCAGTTGATGGCTGTGGTGTGCATCAGCCAAGAAAAAGACGACAGGAAATGTGTCGACCTACAGCAAGATGGTAAATATCCTCTTTCCATCAGGTATTCTTGTAGATGGAAGCGTTCTGTGGGAGAAATACCTCAAAATAGCTTAAACAAATAGGGGTTGAAAACTTTTCAACTTCAAACGGTTGGGTCTCCTGCTTAAAGCAATACCATAGCCTGGTATTTAAAAAATTTGCCAGGGAGAGTGCTGCTGTAGATACCAACGCCACAGAGCTCTGGTCTGAAGATAAAGTCATCTATAATCCAGAAGAAATTGGTCTTTTTTTTTTTTTCAATCGTTTGCAAGACCGAATGCTGCCATTGAAAGGAGAGACCTGCTATGAAGCAAATAGTGTGAAGGATCGATTGACTTTACTTCTGTGCACAAAGAGTAATGTCTTCGTAAAAAGAAGTAATGCGAAGTGGACTTGACAGTGGAAACAATAACATTATATGTGTACATTTTTTGATTTAGTAAATACATAGAGGAAAATCTTAATGTTTTACTCCAGTAATTTTAAATATCGTTTGCCTGTATCCATGTTTTTTTCCCCTTAAGATTCGTGATGAAAACTAACCTAGGTTACACTGTATTCAATTCAGGTTAGCTTCAAGATGGATTATGCACAGCCCTACCAGTGCAAGGGATGAGAACAAAGCTATAGTTGTGTAAGGACGGCATCGTCTTCCATTTACAACTGTGCTTCAAATGAGAAACTAAGTTTTCAATAAATGAAGTTATACAAAACTATTTTATAATATTTCAATATTTTATCATAAGTGATTAAATAACATAGGGAACTGAACTAAAATAAATGCCTGAATAAAATTGCTTAGGTTGAAGTGTTCCCCAAACGGTGTGCTGTGGCACACTAGCGTTCATGGCAGCGAATTAGGTATGCCACACCCTGGAACGCCTTGCAAAAGCTGTTCAATAAGAATATGAATGAAGTTGGTAAGAGCAGCAGCCGTATGTTCACATTTCTTACTTACTCATATTTACTAATATTTTAAATACATATGACAAAATCAAAAGCTTTCGCGCAAAGTTTCAATCGTGGTTTACCCAAATTAGTAATGGTTTGAACGAAATGGTTCCAACTGATAAAAAGGCAGGCACAGAAAAATAACTTCAACCTTTAATCTTGGAACATTTGAAGTTACGCCAGGAAAAAATTAGTCTAGTATACTTTCTTAATTTTAATTTACTGTACAACCATTGGACTGGGTGCATAATGCATTTTCTGCTGCCATTGCGTATAGCCAAAACAAAATAGGCTTTTTAAGTATACTGTGGACTAAAAAAGTTTGCAGAGCACTGTCTTAACACACAAAGCTATCTGCACTGGTGGGCAAGTAGACAAAGGCATCAGTCTTACCTTGACTAGTTTGCCAGTAGAGGAAGAACAGGGTTTGAATTCTGGCTAAGAATATCGAGGTGATATTTCCTAAATGGTTTCCTAACACACAAATCCAAGTACATTTCCCCTAAATTCTACCTTTGTCACCCCTACCATTTTAGTGTACAGTATATACGTCAATAGGCTAAAAACAAGCTTTGGGTGATATGCTTTCCTGAATTGGAACATCAAGAGCTAAATAATTGTGACATAGGCCTACCTTGAACCAGCGGTCAATACAGGAGCTGTGGAAGGAGTGCCCACACGACAACATCCTGAAACCCTTGTTGTTTGAAGTATCCTGGCAAATAGAGCAAGAAGAGACATTTTGAGAACTTGTTTTCTGGTTCCTTTTGTGAGCTCCAAGCCTCGAAGGTCCGGATCTAGACACACAGGCAAAAAAACAAGTGTTCTTATTTTCCAATACTGACCAATGGCCTTACGAAGAATTCAATTGTTTTAGTACCAACTAGTCTTTTAAAACAGAAAGATTCATTTTGATGATTCTAGTTTTCAAGTTGACTAGTGGCATATGATAAAGAAATGTTTTATTTACAAATAACTAATAATATAGCTAATATGGATATAATTCACCAGCTAAATACCCCTTTTTTACATGATATGTTTTATAATATGTATCCTATATTCAGGAACCTTCCAAAGTTGGTCCAATGAAAATACGATAAGCAGAAGCTGAGAAAGTGACCCAAAAGTAGTGTAGTGTAGCCGCCACCTTGAAACAAAATGGCGGAATTAGATATCAATGAAACTATAATATGTTAACTAGGAAGTGCATTAATCATAATTTTAATTTTAAGGGTGGTGTCAATTATGGGCACATAATAACCCTGATTTGCCATTTAATGAAATACCCTGACAAAGACTGGTAGGGCCATATTTATAATTTGTCTTAATACACAGAATAATACTTATGAAAATAATTTATATGCTATTGATACCTGTATTGGAAATATATTACTCATAGACTACTCTGAAGGGAATGATATCCATCAAAATGTTAAACTTAGTAACAAAAATTAGAAATAACTCAAATAAATAATGAAACTATCTTAGGAAATTATATTGAGGACCAGAATAATCCCTTTTCCTTGCTTAATTCAGCAAACTCCTACGGCTGTGTCTAAACACCTTAGGCTACTTTCAAAGCAGCCCATCAACATACAAATAAACTGATTTTCTACCAAACAAATTTCCATTACTTCTTAAAAAGTTATATTTTAGCCTAAAATTTCAACCAATAGTAAAAAAGAGAATAAAATACTGATAATATTCTGTGAGTTGTAACTCAGAAGCATGGCGAATGTATAACATAAAAAAAAGAGGAAGTGTGATCAAAAAAGGACAAACAAAAGCTGGGCTACACAAAAATTGTGAAATTAGCCTACATTTGAGAAACAAGATAGGAAGAGCTAGCAAGGGTTCAGAGAGCTCAGAAGAGGAATGGATATGATGTAGGGTTGTCGGGTTTGAAGATTTTGAAAATGAAACTAATACACAAACACAACGTAGTAAATTCAGTGTTGGGGACTATGTTTTAGAAAAGTTTAGTGGAGGAAAAAGAAACACTATTTACTATAGCTGTGTATGTGTTGTTAAGACTATATTTTTAAATACAGCTTTATAAAGTTGAAGTACTGTTAAAATGTACAAGTGACAATATATTGATTTCTAAAATAAACCAGAAGTGTCAATAGTAACTAAAACTGTAACCCTGAGGTTAATACAACCTCCTTTACGTTCTGGGACTGAGAATAGAATCAGGTGTATGATTGTTAAGCCTGTGGACATCATTGAAAGCAACTAAATATTAGCTCACAATCCTGTGAACATTTTCCCGAATGTCTTACTGTAATCCTTATATTCATGGAATTGGCGAGGGTTTGAAAATGCATTAATGACCTTTAATATTATTTACTATACAGGATGTCCCAGGAGGAAAGGTCAGTATTCGAGAAGTTCATTCTAAGAAAAAGTTTAAATGAACATGTGTCCTATTTCAAAAGATTTTAGGACACATGTTAGAATAAAATTAAGCTTTTAGTTTTAATGTACAGTACAGTATTTTGAAGTTGGCGCACAATATTGTTCTTCCCTACCACCGTAATGCATCAGTCTGAAGCAAGTGTACACATGTGAGCATCAGTTGGCTGTTGTGACTGTTGATGGTGATATTGGAGAAGTGTTGTTGAATATACAAATATGCTGTTTGGCAGCTTCTGCAATAGAACTGACACTAATTATTTNGACACATGTTAGAATAAAATTAAGCTTTTAGTTTTAATGTACAGTACAGTATTTTGAAGTTGGCGCACAATATTGTTCTTCCCTACCACCGTAATGCATCAGTCTGAAGCAAGTGTACACATGTGAGCATCAGTTGGCTGTTGTGACTGTTGATGGTGATATTGGAGAAGTGTTGTTGAATATACAAATATGCTGTTTGGCAGCTTCTGCAATAGAACTGACACTAATTATTTTTAGCACAGCATCTTGCTACCTCTTCGGCTTGTACACATATGTAGCCTACTATCTAAGCTAATGAGTTAGGGATGAGGATGGATGAATTTAGATGAAGTGTACCTGAATTTGTATGGAGGGAGAGTCGAAAACTATTTTTGGAAAAACCACCGTCAATACACCCGAACGAGATTCGTACTCCAATCTACCTGTCATCGGCAATCTAATCTATTGCGATAGTGATGCCTTAGACCATGCGGCCATAAAAGCAGGTGTGCTGTTGAAGAATACTCTTGGTGGTTGCAGAAATCCCTTTTCCTCGCAAACAAATTTATTTGCCAGCTTGGCGGCGCCAATGGAGAGTAGCCGTGGGATTTATTCCAGGTTACTGGGTACCTGAAGCCTGCTCCGGCTAAGAGGGTTCTCAGTTTTGGGTCATTCCCTAAATACTTCGGAGACAAAGGAACAACAATGTACAAATGACAATAGACAAACCAAATGAAACTTAAATATCATTTGAATTGCTCCAGAGAAGAAACCAACATTATTTACACACTACATCAACAATGGGAAAAGTTAAGGAGACTTGAATAATTTCATTAAATTGAAAAAAAAGAAAGTAGGGCCTATTAACATACATTCTTAGAAAAACACCATTTCAATGAATAAGGCTAGCCTAGTTTAAAAAAAACTCTTCAATAACAAAAGAAAAAGTACAATAAAATTATTTAAGAGCCTGCTTTACATAGCAGTAGTAAAAAATAAATAATATGTTATCTCTCTCTTTCACTGTCGCGAGCTGGACGTAGATTACCTTGATGCACTCCCCCTAGGTCCAGCTTCCCAAAAGTTCTCACATTCAATCATAAACCAACCACAGGCACAACAAACACTCTTTATACTCTACAAAAACAAAACCTCTTCTGGTCACTCAAATGATGCACTCAGTAAGTAAAATGTATTTCTTTTTAACAATATTAAGGCAGTTTATGATAAAAGCTAAATAATGAATTGTGGATGTACTCAAATGACATTTTCTTAACCAGTTTTAACAAATGAATTATATTAATTGTGGGTGACTTAAATTTAAGTGTTGTTAGGCTCCACAATAATAATAATAATAATAATAATAATAAAACTATCCCAAATCAAACACATACCTAATATATACTTTTAAATCCCATTTCCAAGCCAGCCCCAGTCACAATCAACCAGCTCATACCATCTATTAAATACAATTGAACTAAGGTCAGAAAATAAACATGGCCTCCGCCACTACCAGCCAATCGCATTGGCATTTGGCAACAACCTAAGCCTCGCTCAAAGGAAAAGTGGGAGCGGGAGGCAATGGTCCTTTCATAATTCTGGAACGTAGAGTGTTTTCCGGAATTCTACACATAGTAAGCAGTCCTGCAGTTCAAGCGTCTCAAGAATGCAATCAACTTATAATCCTATAATAAAGCCTACTATAGGGGGAGACCCGGTTTTATCAAAACCTAGGAGATAATATATAATTAGTCCTAGAGCATATAACTCAGGAATTTGTTTTTCTACCAAAACATCGATATTTTATTATTACGGTACATGTACAAATTAATACAAATAATTGATTAGAATGTATGTACGAGTTATAGGCCTGTATAGGTTCTGTATGTATTCAGAAAATATTAAAATTAACTCACCTAGGTAGGCCTAAAAAGACCTGAAATACATCGATTTGAGATTTGGTGTAAGTGTTCATCCAAACAAACCGATCAAAATGTTTGAAAACTAATTGAGATCATAGCACTCCAAACCTTCTTTAAGAATATATTGAACATCATCTAATGAAATAGCACCAAATAAACTTTCACATAGGTCCGATCAATTACAAATAAGCCCTCTAACAAATTAAATCTGGAGAAACATGCAACTATTTATGGATATATTATTACGGTACTTACCCGGCTAACTTAATATATAGGGGTCTAGCCTTCCATGCGCTAAAAATTAAAATTTCAATTAATATTGATGAAATAGAAAATTTAAAATCTCCCAAAGTAATATATGGTTGAAATTATAAAAAGTGAAATGCTTATGAACCTATTAAGTCCAATGATCACTTAACACTAGTGTATTCGTAAATATTTAAGTTTATGTGGATTTTGTCGAGTTTTGTTTAAAATCTACAACTATAGTAATTTCGAAAGCCTTATAAATAAAATATTATTCGATTTACCGTTTTCTTGAGGGTGATAATAATACAAATGACATACAACATAATAAAACAAAGAAAGTAATAAAGCCTATTTATATGCTCTAGGCCTATGTGAAGTGTACTATAACCGCTAACCTATCTTGTCGATTTTCTTCTTGCGTTCCAGAGGTGGGTTCTAGCGGAGGACTTCGCTGCCTGTTGCTCCATCCTGGCCTGGTAGGGGGAGGCTCAGGGAGTCCTCTTTGCCTAGTCTGACCAATCTCAGGTTGATGATCCAAAAAATATAAAAGCGCAGCAGTTACTATTCCAATACCCATAAATACTGCAAATGCAAGACCTTGGTAAGGCATTTAAAAAAATTCAATTTTAAAGTTCAATGATCACCGATGATTAATGAACAAGTAATGTAATAATGGTTAAGCGGTTAGTAATTTTAGTTTATAAAAATATAAAATTCAGAAATTCCCAGTCACATGCCAATGTGACCAATACAAAAAAGTAAATAGTTTTTGTCATGAGCTTAAAATTATCTTAATAGTATAAATTTTTCCTAAAGCCCTACTTGAATAAGAAAAAGGTAAGGTGTTTTTGTAACATGGTCTGTCTATTTTAAGCCTGCATCACGCATGTTTATTTTTGTTAATTTGATTAGATTAATACCATTGATACAACTATCGTAATTTCACGACTACTTGCAAATATACATGTGTGTAAAATTACTATCGTTTATATTTTATCGTCCCTTCATGGCTTATAATAATAACAATTTTTATTGTATATTTGTAAAATGCAGCTCTAACTACTAACTTATTAATCTAGTATGAAATCAATTAGCAGATATACTATTTGATTATTGGAGAATCAAATACAACCCAAAAAGGCCTACATCACAAACTGTGTAGTTAGTAATTTTGTAAAGAACTATCTTTTGATATAGTGAACGTTGGGATCCATAATTATGTAAGACAGACTATTAGGGAGAAAAAGTATAAATATATTTAACACAGACACTAATCACATGGCAATCCCATGTGGAAAAATGTCAGATCTGACCCAGAACTGGAATTGGCCAGATCTGGGAATGCCAAAAAGGTAATGATCATGGTCATATGAAGTATAAAACAGTCTTGCATAAGGAAAAAACCCCAACTAAATCGAAACATGAGTAAACTTATTCATTGTATACCTAATTATACTTTCATTTTAAATGTCATTCTTTTATCAAAACAATTAGAGGAATTTTGTAACAACATCCATGCCCAATTCTGCAATCGATCAAACCTTCATAAATCAACAAGATTCAAGTTTTGAGTAAAATAATTAAACTTAACTTGAGGCAATGAATTTGTCATTTTATCAGCAAACTGTTCATTTGTTTTTAAATATTTTTTTCACCTTCCTAAAGAGAGGAGATTAAATTGTATCCACTCTGAATGGTCTTCAATCAGACATTTCTCAAATAATTTTTTTTAATAAAAATCCTGAATTGTATCCACTAGCACTATCTGCATTATATCCACCAAATCCTGATTAGTGTCCATTCTTGATTAATCTCCATTCAGACAGTTTTTAAATAAACAACTGATTAATCTCCATTCAGACAGTTTTTAAATAAACAACTGAT